>JAODJX010000035.1:8254999-8285907 GCA_026776945.1 Isichthys henryi | reverse complement strand
GAGTCCGGAGCCTATCCCGGAAGCAATGGGCACGAGGCAGGGAACAACCCAGGATGGGGGGCCAGCCCATCGCAGTGTGCCTATAATGCACTTTATATATTGTGAAAATTTGTCTTTGGCAAAACCAGTTTATGTCGACAGCAATTTCAAATAAACTTTCCACAAAGGGCTGGATTGTTACTATATATAATAATATGATGTATGCTGTGAAAACAAGTGTCTTGCTGTAAAGTTGTGAGGAAAGACTGCCTAAAGTTCTATGCTCAGTCCTTTCCCAAGATACAGGAAAGCTTTTGTTTAGGTGTGTTTATTTGATTATTTTCAAGTGACAGAGTGCCCAATAAACAAGCCCAACCAGCAATAAGTGAACAGTAACAAAAAACAAATGACAATAACTATATTGATATCCCTTGCAAGAAAATGGGGACTTCCAATTCCATACACCTTCAGAAAAAAGGCACCAATTTGTACCTTTGAGAGTACAACTAGTTGTCACTGGTGCTGTACCCTATTGGATCTGCCACATGTACCCTAGCTGTAGGTAAATATACCTTTTAGTCTAATTTAAAGTACAGAAATGGACTCAGGAATGTTTTTGTACCATATCTAGAACAATAATGTTCTTTGTACCTTGAGGGGCAAAACTATAGCAAGGCTGTACCCTTTTTTTCTGACAGTATAATATCATGTACATTGTCATTTGGCTTGGCTACTGAAGTGCAAAATGAGGCAAATGCATGTGTCATATGATTGAACTCATTTGGAATTTATTCTGTATGTTATTTATTTACCGAGGACATGTAGAAAAGGTATTCTAGAGAGTTGTTTTTATTGCACTTTTACAGGCCCGTTTTCAAAAGAGTTGTAAAGAAAAACAGAATGCATTGATTCACAAATCGTATAAACCCATATTTAGTTGGAAATAGAACAAAGACAATAAATTAATTGCTGAAACTGAGAAACTGTTGTTTTACAACAAATATATGCTCAATTTGAATTTGATGCCAGCAGCACGTTTCAAAGAGTCAGGGGCATGTTGACCAGTGTGCTGCATCACCTCTTCTTTTAACAGCACTCTGTAAATGTCTGGGAACTGAGGAGACCTGTTGCTGGAGTTTTGAAAGTGAAATGTTGTCCCACTCTTGCCTGATAGAGGATTTCAACTGCTCAGCAGTTGGGGTCTCCTTTGTCATAGTTTTCGTTCATGATGCTCCAAATGTTTTCAATGGGTGACAGGTCTGGACTGCAGGCAGGCCAGTATAGCACTCTGACTCTTCTACTACGGAGCCATGTCCAATACATGCATTATGTGGTTTGGCATTGTCTTACTAAAATATACAAGGCCTTCTCTGAAAAAGATGTTGTCTAGATGACAGCTATGCTGCTCCAAAACCTGTATATATCGTTCAGCATTAATGGTGCCTTCCCAGATGTGCAAGCTACCCAAGCCATGGGCACTAATGCACCCCCATACCATCACGGATGCTGGCTTTTGAATGATTTACTGATAACAAGCTGAATGGTCCCTCTCCTCTTTAGCCCGGAGGATGCAGCATCCGTGATTTCCAAAATGAATTTGAAATTTTCATTTGGCAGACCACAGGACAGTTTTCCATTTTGCCTCAGTCCATCATAAATGAGCTCGGCGGCGTTTCTGGATCATGTTTAGGTACGGTTTCTTCTTCGCATTGTAGAGATTCATCCTGCATGTGTGGATGCAGCAACAAACTGTATTCACATACAATGGTGTTCGGGAAGCATTCCTGAATCCATGCAATGATTTCCACTATAGAATTGTGTCTGTTTTTAATGCAGTGCTGCATGCCTGAGGTTTTTGGCCTTGTCCCTTGTGGACAGAGATTTCTCCAGATTCATTGAATCTTTAAATGATATTATGTCCCGTAGATGATGAAATTCCCAAATTCTTTGTAATATTAGGTTGATGAACATTATTATTAAATTCTTGCACTATTTTCCCACACAGTCTTTCACAGAGTATTTATTTTGGTGTTTTTTCATTTATCATTGATTTTAAGTTATTAAATTACATGCTTTGACCAGTTTCAATTCACAACATTTGTATTCTGATTCAATTAAAATCCAAAAAATACTTTTATGATGATTGCATGGGATAAAAGTTAAAGCAGAACAATTATAATGATACTTTATTGATCCCTGTGAGGAAATTCTCTTCTCGCCTACCCCATCTTACTCTCCATGACACACAGACACATATGTAGGTGAGAGCAATTCTATCCAGGATTTGAGAAGATCGCTGATGTCTTGCAGTTTTGTAATGTCTTCCCAGAAGATTTGCATTCTGATCTATAGCCATGTAACGCTGTCATGAACATACACATTCATATTTTCATGTCTTCCTAATAAAGAATTAATGACTGGTTGTCTGGATCACAGTCAGCAGAAGTTCATATTCACAGTCACTTCTGCTAACTGCTAATTTTTCCATTGTAGACAACAAAAACTGCCACAAGGTGGTCATATTGTATTAGAATCATACAGCTTTTTGAGAGTTGAAAAGGAACAAATTTAACACAGTTTCCCCAGAACATTAAAAATTGTTGTCTGTGAACATCATTTTACCTTAGAGCTGTTGTACCTTTATAACACTGAATGAAACAGATTGAAAAGCATCATTTGAGTCCTGCAGCTGTCCCACTGCTCGTGTTGTATTCCGCCCTCTGGTAATGCATTCTTTCACTACAGTGACCAAAATATTTTGCCTGTGCTGTCAGTAATTAAAAGTTGGTACTAGCTGGGAGTCATGACAATGTTTGATTAATGGATCTTCCATCTCACTGCCTTTCAGATATCCTCAGAAATTTATTAACATCAACGATGACATAGGAGAACGCATCCAGGGACTGAAAAAAATAACATTACGGACATATTTATACGACTGTATTATGGCATGCATTTGGAGATCATATGAGATGCCTTCCATTCTGACCTCCGGTGTGGAAGGTCAGCGTCACGTGACCCCTCCTGAGGTTGTGCATCGGGCCACACTCTGATGCGAGCTGCTGCAGTCTGAGTGATTCCTCCAAACTCTGCTTGAACTCCTGGCGTGAGCAGAGCACACTAGGCTACCGCATCCCCTTGGAAACAACCAATGAACCGAACTGGTGCTTTATACTTTCACAAGCAATGTCGCCGTGCCTTTGCCGCGCAAGCCCCCGGTTGAAATGCACTCATCAACGTCAAACGGAATATACTGTAATTACACAGGATGAAGGCATTGTTAAAAGTGAAAAAAGCACATGTCTGTTCCAGCAGAACTGATGCATGGAAAGGCTCAACATTGTTCTGAAACTGCTGTAACGCTCTTTCCTAGAAGCGTTTCAAGGTTTCTAAGTCTTTGAACATGCAGAGGTTTGAATGTGTCTTTAAACAGTGATTATGGCACATAATGAATATTATTCAATAATCAAGATACTGTATTACAATGATATGCATATATTGTCTGATAACGGTTAAAGAATACATGTAATCAAGTTCAATGTTCAAAGACATACTGTTCATCCCGTGTTCAACAACAAAAAAAAGTCACTGGTTAGCTTTTTTAAGAGTGGGCATTTATTTTAAATGTACCTTGTGTTTTTTGTATGCTGTATTTTATAATGAATGTTCTCTTAAAAGAGAAAAGACATTTTCCTTAAGGCATGATAAAGATGAACACCACAGTAAGAAATTACTATTCATATTAAAAATCGCTGCAGGTATACTTATTACCACAGAATGCCAGAACACAGACAAAACAATTACTGAATTTGTTGCTCAATCTTGCTCTTGTTCCGCAAACAATGTTTCCGTGATTTACTTTTGACATTTTGGTGGAATGTAAGTTTTCCTTATCGCGACAAATGACTGATAGATTGTAATGAAAATGGTTACATAAATGATTTTTGAGAACTTGATTTCAAATTCATATTGAGGACGAGTGCAGTCTACTTTGTTTCATTAGATCTTTTACCTGGTCTATCATTATAAGTGTAAGTAAAATTGCAATGTACCTAATATCAGACCACTTGTGCCAAAAATTTCCCAGTGGGCTGGAAGTATACTACCCCAATTTCATCATTTGCTCCATATTTAACTTAATAACTGGCATTCATGTATACTTACAATTCCTTAGAAGTCAGAAAATAAATCTACAACTCATTCAGATTTCATACAACTATTCTGAGAGTCAAATTGCATATATTACTGAAATAATAATTTAAAAGCACAGGTCAAAGTAGACCCACAGTATATTCAGCCCTCCGTGAACTTTGTCTCAGACTGTTTAGACTGATTTTTAACGAAATCACACTGAAAAAAAAACATGTAAATTATTTTTTTTCCTGTACATTTTGAAACATGCAAGGAAATACATGTTTTATTAATACCAGTGTTTACGTCTCCTTTTGTCAGTAACCGCTGAGGTTTTAATCATGTTAACCCAAGGCTACCCACCGGTATTGATAAAAACGAAAGGGGAAATCAATTCAGTGTTGAACTTATAAAACCATGCCTTAGTTCATTATCAGTATTTTTACAATAATATTAAAGTATATTATTTGTGCCTTGTCCAGATATATCTATGGCAACGTCCGATATTTTTCTAAACCGTTAAAGATACAGCTGAGATAATATTCGTGGTTGTCGTTATCTAAAAGACATGCTGACTTTACAGATCTAAAATTGGTAACGAATGAAACTAAAAACTGATAATCCATACAAAATAAGGAAAATGCCCTAACAATAAGCATTCAAAGTGATCGGACACTACACAGCGCCGCAATTTCAAACAGCCAGGCAAGACGTCACCATTTCAGTTTGAAGAGACGAGCCAATCAGCGTCCCGGTTTAGCAAGCTTCCGCCATGCTGACCGTCTCGACCAATCAGCGTCCGCCTATCGTGAGCGTCTTGAATTTTGAATTTATGTTAGAGAAGGTGGTAATGCTAAGGCAATCGGACAGTAATATGGTGTACTTTTAGCTAGTTAAAAAAATACCCAAATGCATATATGTCGCGGTTGCTTTTTAAACGGAGTCTTAATTTGAACGTTTCTTGACATCTTTCTTGTAATATTTTTTTTATCATTTTGGCTAAAAAAGAAAGTGTCTCTGGTGTTTACTTGGTTAACAAGTGCCTACTGTAGGTAACGTTAGTTGCTAAAGTCTAGCAGTGGTTTTGCTGTCCTGGGGAAGAGTGCATCTAAACAATTGCCGCTGGTGAGTTTAATTTTTTTACATATTCATTTATCCTTTTTAAAAGTATGAGTTACTTTATTGTTGATATCGCATTGGAGCAAAACAAAAAGCTGACTAGCATTTCAATTTCTGGTTAACCCAACAGCCTGTCCTGATTGGCCAGTATTGTCGACTAAACCGGACACTAGTTCATTAGTTCTGTTCTGGTAACCCTTTCACCTGTTAGTTTCTTGGTTGCCATTCGCCGAATCGGTGTGTTTTGTCGGCACTGTAACGTTTTAAGTAGCTGCACTGGTAATCAGACATATTCGGTATTACGGGATGTTGATGGGTATGAGGGCAAGTTTAGCTTTTTCGTTATAGATTAGCGGCTTGTCTTTCCGATTTATGTCTGTTGATAGCACTGAGCATGCACTATACAAAAAGCCAGTCTATATGAATACAGATTAAGTGTTCAGTTTAAATCTGTGCGATTTTCATGTATCAAAATGTAATCAATAGAAAGTTTTAATGAATCAATTGAAAGCTCGGTGTAAGTTTTTGATTTGATTATTAGTTTTATAGAAGGTATACTTTTTAAATGTTTATAATTTGTAATCCATTACTTTTGAATGGATAAAAAAATTTAAACATTTATTTTTTTTAAAGACTTTGCAGCATAGATGTTTGTTTCCTGGGCTTGTTTCCAGTAACTAGCGCACCCCACCCTTTTATAAGAGCAGGTTATCGGACTTGTTCCAAGGCCATGGGTGACAGTAGTACAGAGACCCTGGGGACAACCCGCAGTTTGCTGGTGGATTCCAGTGTGTATGACTCCAGGATGGCTGAACTCTCGAAGGATCATGTATTTCTTGGCCTTTCTGCAGAGGATGTCAAAGGTAATTACTGCCTGTGTCTCGCATGGTTTGTCGGAGTAACGATTCAGCTATTTGGTGGGCTGCATTAGAGGATGTGTGGTATGTGACGTCAGCCCAGTTGCTTACCATCTTATCAGAAATGACGGAATCTTCATTTCATTTGTCTTACAGATGTGCTGCCTCATGTTGAAACCAGAGTTGTACTTGTGGGAGATACAGGCAACAGTGATGAACTTCTGCAAGCAGTGAAGGTAATAATTGTAGTCACCTGAGTTTCACAAGCAGGTATTTACTGCTGTCGTACCATTTTTGAGTGGTATGCAGAGTGAGGTGCTAAAATAGCTCTTCCTTTGTAGAATGAGGCCATGATAGGATTTTTACGTTGTATTAGACCTACTGCAAATGATGATGTCAGAAAACTCTGAAGACTTGTTTGAAAATTGTGTATGTCAGCAAGTTAACTTCTGGGTTATTGAAGACGGATTGACAGAAGTAAAAGCGACAGGCAATTGATGCTGGTGTATTATCTGAGTATTACCTGGCAGTTCAGCACAAATACACCATTTTACTTTTGCCCTCCAACGCTGAATGTAATATTGTGCTGGACAGATTTGATTTAATTTTCATTTTTTGTTTTGGAGATAAGAGAACTGAAATGGCTTCCTTTCTTCTGGACCAGTGTGAATTTAACACTCGTTAGCTCTTTTATGTCAGGAGAATATGTATAACAGCCAGAGAGACTCATCAGTAGGATAATGAAGGATATATGTTTTTTTGTGAATTATTGACCCTTGTAAACCAATAGGCAGTGATACAGTAATGGTGCACTGGAGGGTCTGATGTGTGGGAAAGAGGAACAATGCTGTTCTTAACCCATAAATTAAGACATATTTGAGAGCCTTAAGCTTCTGATAAAGACTGTCTTTCCCCCTGATCCTGCAACAGTACCACTTACCAGCTCAGAGAGCACAATTCTGCACAAAATGTTTTTTTTTTTTTTTTTTTTTGCTCTCACCTGTATTAATTCACAAAACTCAGCAAGATGGTTTCTGGCCATTTTTAGTTCCTGTATCACACTGAAGGCATTGCATCGAGTGAATGTCAGCTTAGTGCTGTAGGTTATGTCAGCCCTTCATTTTCACAGGCCATCAAAATAATGGAAGTTCCAGTGGTAAAGATTAAAGAAGGTGAACGGGGCAATGAGTCTGGCGAGAAGTTGATAAAATCTATAGTCAATATGGTATGTCTGAATTGGAGCATTGCATGCTTAAATCCTGCTTCATCACTTAACACTTTGCATGGAAAATTCAAAAAAGAAAAAAATGGTGGTTGTGGAAATCTGTGGGACTTCACCACTGAAGGCAAGGTTCCCTTTCTTAACACCTGGAGATGAATTTGTCAAATGATGTCATTTAACACACTACTGGTCCGGTGCTTGCATCACAAAACTGGGGCTTATTTCTTGAAATGTGTTAAATTTGTCCTTTGTGGTAATCTATCTGTTATCACTTTTTACTTGTCGCTGTTTTCTTTCTGTGAGTTTTGTTTCCTTTTTCAAATGGTGAAATCATGTATTTTTGGTTTCATGAGTTTTGCTACTGGCATAATGCTCTTTCTCCTCCATCATTGCATGTATGTTTTTTTTTTTTTTTTAATGAATTCTTTCCATCTATTGACATTCATGAGTATAACCCGCTTTTGTTTAACAGAAGGATTTCTCTCATTCTCATACAGGATATCAACATGCCTTGTGTAAAAACAGATGACGTGAGGGAGTTTGGAGATGGCGAAAATGCCGAGTTTGAGACCGTTTTCGTGTTGGCGGATTTTAAGTCTCCAGATTACAGTTACCTGTATAAAAATGACAACAGAATTGTGGGTCCGCCAGTCGTGCTGCATTGTGCTCAGAGGAAGGAGGTGTGTTATAATTGGGTGCTATTTCTCTGTTATGTTTCATGTTGTGTAATTTTAGATCTTCATTCACGAATGGTTCCTTTAAGTTGAGTGTTTTATCATGGATTATATGATGATTCTGAGTGATGAGAAACAGGATACAAGGACAGGAAATACGAAAATGTCATTTATTGCCTCTCGTTTCCCAGCCCTTGATGTTCTCCTCCCGCCCATTATTTTCTACCACCATGATGAATCTGACACTGTGCTTCACTGGCTTCCGCAGGAAAGAAGAAGTCGTAAGTAACGACAGTGTGATTTACTCCAGTTCCCTGTCGCTCTTAATGCTGGTTAACACGTCTGCATAGACTCTACTTCATAAGGAACCACATAGCTTATGCCGTAGCCTGACATCTGTAGTTACATTTCTGGGGAGGCATGCGTCAGACAACGACGCAAGTTACGCAGCTATGCAGCTACGTACGGCATAGATCCTAAGCAAACGTATTAACCAGCCTTAAGCTGTTACTGGTGTGCAGTACACACGAATCTGTATTACGTCTTTGCAGGTACATCTGGTCAACCTCGTTCACCACATGGGAGGCACCATCCGCAAGGATTTCAGTTCCAAAGTCACTCACCTCATCGCAAACTCGACCCATGGAGAGAAGTACAGGGTTTGTATTTATGGGAGTTCGTTACGTGCAGATCACAGAATATACTGGGGACTCGGCAATTAAGAGTTATTCTGAGTAGTCGAGAAAAAGCAAAAGGAGCGTTGTCCTCTGACTGGTGTGGTACTGTTCCTATCAATGGCAGCTGGCTGTGTGCATGGGGACACCAATCCTAACCCCAGGTTGGATCTACCAGGCCTGGGAACGGAGAAATGAGGTGTAAGTACCGCATGAGAGTAGCTCTGTTTTGTTCCTTGGGACTGACCACCTTCAACTTCAAGGATTATACAACCTGCAGCCTCTTTTTTTTTGATTATTTATTGTACTTTTACATGTTATTTTTATTTTGTTTATTTTTTTTATTGTGTTTTTTTTAATAGGCATTTCAACGCAGGAGATGAGCATTTCCGCACCGAGTTCAAGGTTTCACCTTTTCAAGACTGTGTGCTGAGCTTCTTGGGTTTTTCTGAGGAGGAGAAGAGGAGTATGGAGGAGATGACACTAAAATACGGTATTAACTCGTGCATTTCATTCTGTTTTGATTCCTGTCTGTTGAATCTGCATGTGTCACAGCATGCCAAGTACCTAATTTTCAGGAAGGCCTGATAGAACGTGACCTTCTAGTTTAACTTATTTTGTATCTGTTTCCGAACCGGCTCCCCATCTGTCCTTAAAGGTGGCCGTTACTTGGAGGTTGGGGATGAAAATTGTACTCACATGGTCGTAGAGGAGAACTCAATCAAGGATCTGCCAGTTCTGCCATCAAAAAAATTATGCGTTGTGAAACAGGAGGTAAATGCTCTGAATTGCCTTGGCACGTATTGTGTTTGTTCTTAGTGATACTTGGTTTCTCTGAAATACCTGCCAGGATTCATATACAAATGAGTTTGCCTGTCCAAAAATTGCCGGATGAGAATGTTTATCTGTTTTGGAGTTTACATTATCAGTAACTTATGTTTAACCTAAGCCAGAATAAACTTGGTGATTTTTACTGAACTGACGTCTTTACTGATGTAAGTCTCCTTATTGAAGTGGTTCTGGGGAAGCATACAGATGGATGCCAGGGCAGAGGAATCCATGTATTTCTATGAGAAGGTATGTTATGTTTTTTTAATGCACAATATTCAATATGAATATTATACCCTCCTCGGCTCTGATTCAGTGATTCCATCTTTGTTACATTGTGTGTAGGCACTTGTGGAGCCAGCCTTGATACTGCGTGAGATGCTCAATGTTCTAGTTTTTATAAATTGTGTAATAGTTTAACAGTACTTGCACTAAATGTTTCCCCTGAGTGCTGGAAATGAATTGATCTGTTGTTGGTTTGTCTATCAGCCTGAGAGTCCCATCATGAAGAAAACGGTGTCCTTGCTGTCCCTCAACACGCCCAACAGCAACCGCAAGAGACGTCGCCTGAAAGACGCCCTCGCCCAGCTGGCTAAGGAGTCCGAGATCTCGCCTTTACCGCCCCGCAAGAGGCCGTCTGCAGAGCACTCCCTGTCCATGGGCTCTCTGCTGGACATCTCTAACACCCCAGAGACATGCAGGGCCATGTCAGGTGAGGGTACAACAGGACGAACATATCACCTAGGTACCCCATGTGCCCACAGAATTTTGACTTGGTCCTCGTCAAATTTGGTAGCATGAAATCTCCGATGGGTAATACTCAGCAGTCTGCTTCACATGTAGCCTGTCACTGTCTAAAAATTGAGAGTAGGAACTCTGCCCGTTTGCAGAGCCCATGTTACAGCAGAGTGTAGATGGCAGGACAGGACAGATGATCCCACACAAAGCGGGGAGGAACACCTGAGAGCACAAGAGCAGATTAGAGAGAGGGCGGACATATTGTCGTGCTAGCACCTCAGTCTGACAGCTGTCTCAGAAAAAATCACGGTATGACCAGGCAGGGTTTTTATTTTTGTCGTGAAGGCTTCCTATTTAGACGTGAGGTGAGTATGGTGTGTCTGCAGGTCACTTTAAATTTGTTGCTTCCCATCACTTTTTCTTAGATTGAATAAGATAAAAGCGTGTCTCTCAAAATCTAAAGGGGGAGAGAAATATTTGCCAGGAAGATCTACTTAAGTATAGTTATCATTGAATTGATACTTTTTAAACTTTTTTATGCCGTGTACTTTTTATCGGGAAAAGTATTGGATGCATTCAACAGCCCCCTTGTGTCGCTTTAAGCAAATATGTACCCACTCAGACATGCGCCCTGCTTCTTCAACAGAGCAGCGCCGCACTGTCTAAATTGTTCCTAAGAGACGGGAGCATGAGACTGTCAGATTACTCAATAGTCAGGCTTTCCCTGCAGTGTGACAGGTGTACTAGCTGAGGAAACACATCTCATGTAGGTTGTACATTTAATACAAGTGTGTATCTGTGTAAGCCGTGTGCCCTGGCAACTGGAATGACATGCGGTTCTGACTGCTGTGCTCTTCTAAGTATTGGCTCTCGGGGGTGGGGGTAATGGTATGCTATTTGTTCACATTGCTTGATTTGATGATCGGTTGGCAGAAAACTCCAAGCCTTCAAAAGGCTCCGCCTCTACCTCCCTGAAGCAGTCTGCAAGATGGCAGGTCTCCAAGGAGCTGTACCAAACGGAGAGCAACTATGTGGATATCCTGGCTACAGTCTTACAGGTCGGTGTGCCAGTGTGGGGCTCACAGAGCTGGCGGAGAAGACGTGAAAATAAATATATGGCAGGGGTTCTGGAACAATAGCTGTCAGACTTTTCCCTCGACTAGCTGTCCCACTGGGGGCTTTGTCCAGTGGGTTGGAGGATGGGTACAGCTTCCAGAATACATCCATATAGCTTCCACTTTGTGGTTTTGATCATTGGTGGTTGAGGCATCCATATCAGTTTTTTTTTTTTTTTTTTGTGTGTGTGAACATCTCCTCTGTTTATGATCGGCTGTGTTTTGGCTTGTTGGGCTGGAATACTCCAGCTAAAGAACGTGCCCTATTGGAGTACATTTCCCAGGATGCATAGCCTGGCAAATGGAACGAGAAGTGGCTTTTAAATATTAATGTTGTTATTTCATGTGCTTGAAACCTTTCCCCCCCTCCCCCAGCTGTTTAAACATCCCCTGGAAAAAGAGGGTCAAGTTGGAGGTCCAATTTTGGCCCAGGAAGAGATAAAGACCATCTTTGGCAGTATCCCTGACATATATGAAGTGCATACCAGAATAAAGGTTGGTACTTTCTACCCTAATGTCAAAGACAAATGAGGAACAATCAATTGGGCATTACCAGTGAATCTTTTGAGGTCCATTGTCTTTTATAGGCTGACCTAGAAGACCTTGTGATGGACTGGTCTGAGAATAGAAGTGTCGGAGACATTATTTTGAAATATGTAAGTATAAAGGATTCTCATGAACTCTGTGTAGCTATTGTATGCTTGTATGTAAATATTCACACTATTTCTTAAGTAATATCTACTCTTTTTTTCCATTGCAAAAATAGTCCAAAGAATTGGTGAAAGCATATCCTCCATTTGTCAACTTCTTTGAGATGAGCAAAGAGACCATAGTGAGGTGTGAGAAGCAGAAGCCAAGGTTTCATGCTTTCCTGAAGGTCAGTACCTACCAGTGCATCTGGTGAGAGAGAGACTGATACCAACCAGGTTGCTTGTGATCTCACCGAATGGCCGTTTTATCATCAGATTAACCAGGCGAAGCCTGAATGTGGCCGTCAGTCTCTGGTGGAGCTTCTCATTCGCCCTGTCCAGAGGCTGCCGAGCGTGGCTCTCCTGTTAAACGGTAAGCGCACGTAGGGTGTAGGAAAGGACAGGTGGATACTCAGGGTTTAGCCTGGCTAACGTATGTCCATGAAATGTGAAAACCTGCGTTCTATTGATGATGGATTATGTTACGCATTTGTTGTGCATTTCTTTCAGATATTAAGAAGCACACATCAGATGATAATCCAGACAAAGTCACTTTGGAAAAGGCTATTGAATCACTCAAGGAAGTTATGACGTAAGTTGCAGTAGCCAATGTTGAAGACATTAAACTAGCCCCCAAATGCGTGCCACCTGCAGTTAGAGAATTAGCCTGACTGTTTCTGTGAGATTAATGCATTTTAAAATGAATTCTGTTTAGTCACATAAATGAAGACAAGAGAAAGACTGAAGGCCAAAAACAGATCTTTGATGTCGTTTATGAAGTTGACGGTTGTCCTGTAAGTATGTTTTCTACTATGGTAAGCTGTTTTGTGGATAATTTAGGTCGTTATATGAGTATGTATTGCAACAGCATTCATGAATGAATCAAGCATAAATGTGATTTCCATGCAATAGGACTCATGTGCGTGTTTGTAATGATTTGTCAGCACTGCTTTGTGTCATGACACAACTCGTGGCAACACTACCAGCTTGTTTGACAGATTCTATTGATAGATAAGCTGTAGCCAAATAGATCTTATGTTGGGTAAATTTAATCTCTTTTGTTTTATAAATGTCACGTATTGTGATGTGATATCGTGCTGCCCCACCGTGCAATGTAGAAGCAGCGTTGTTGAATTAACTGAATCAAGATGTATCCAATATTTGAATGAAACAAAGAAATGTTGCGTTTTGCAGGCCAATCTGTTGTCCTCGCATCGCAGCCTCGTCCACAGAGTAGAGACCATTGCTTTAGGAGACAAACCCTGCGATCGAGGGGAACATGTTACCCTGTTTCTCTTCAATGATTGCCTTGAGGTAAGCGCCCCTTCTCAGCAGAAACTGTTCTTCAGATGCTGCTCTCTATTTTAGTGTAATGTTTTAATATTGCTTCAAATGCTGACAAGGATGGAATGATTTAATCCTACCTGTGTTGTTCCTCGAAAATAAAAACCTTGGACTTAAAATCTTAAAAGTGCAAATTCAGGGAGCAGCACTGTTAAGTGTGAATTATTTATGTGCAATCTATAGTTGCTGACACTGCTTATCTTTTTCCTAATTAGTGGAGTGCTTCATTAGAATTGAGTTAAGTCGAATGCGAATTCTCAGTCTCCTGATTCAGGAGTGTGGCTCTCACATGGTAATGAGCACCGCAAAGGTGGACGTCACACTCCTGCTACTCATTGGTAATGAGCACCGCAAAGGTGGAGGTCACGCTCCTGCTACTCATTGGTAATGAGCACCGCAAAGGTGGACGTCACGCTCCTGCTACTCATTGGTAATGAGCACCGCAAAGGTGGACGTCACGCTCCTGCTACTCATTGGTAATGAGCACCGCAAAGGTGGACGTCACGCTCCTGCTACTCATTAACTCTGCAGTATTCGCCTTTCACATCTCGCGCCTGCTATTCTGTCATACGTCGGGTCCGGGCCAGAACCAGACAGAGATCAGCTAATGATTGGGATCATTTACATTTATTAGGGCCTGATTGATTGCCAGACCCTACAGGATTTCCCTGAGTGGGGTATGCCATGCATTTGTATGAGCCTGATAACACTGTTGCCTCTCGCCTGCAGATCGCCAGGAAGCGACACAAGGTGATCAGCACATTCCGGAGCCCCATTGGACAGACTCGACCTCCTGCCCAGCTCAAACACATCACTCTCATGCCTCTGTCCCAGATCAGGAGGGTTCTGGACCTGCAGGAGACTGATGGTGAAGACCTTTCCCCCACTGCGCTCGGCTACACTGTTACATACATTTAGACCACAAAACTGTTTTTATTCAGAATGGTGAAATACAGACAGACTAAAAGATGTTTCAGTAACAGTCAAAGAAGTAAGACCTGTCTATAATTTATGTCCTCTACAAAACCTCTGAGATTTAAAATAAAATTTTTAGTTCCTTTTTATTCTTGCAATTTCTAGTAACTGCTAACTGCTGTAATAAAGTGTTCTCAAGAAATCCTCAGTTTAAAAACATTTTGCTTTGCTTCCTGACTTCTGTAAGCTTTTTTTTTTTTTTTTTTAACTGATAAAGATGCTGAGGTTTGTTTATAAATAATGATGATGGAACCACAAAAAGAGAGATGCAGCCTTGAGCTGGATTATTTAATTACACGGTGAGATGAATGACTTTCAGATTTTCTTGACAGACCTGCGACTGTAGCGTCTTGGTTGAATATTGAGCAGGCCGATATAGCTACCTCCAAAGAAAAGCAATTTGTCATGGCGGAAATATAGATATTTTATGTAATAGCGTTCAGTTAACGTGCCGTGCAGATGTGCCCCCCCGCCCCTTGCAGTATGCCCCTGAGTGTTTATGGCTCTCCTCAGAACGTGCTGGTTAGCTATTGTGATGGTGCAGTACTGTGCCCGTCGCCCCACACTGACCATCCTGCACGTTCTCTCCTGGCACAGACTGCCACAACGCCTTCGCTCTGGTTGTACACCCTCCCACCGAGCAGGACAACCTGCTCTTCAGCTTCCAGCTAGTGGCCGAGGACACCGTCAAGTCAACCTGGTTGAAGATGCTGTGTCGACACGTGGCCAACACCATATGCAAGGCAGACGCGGTGACTATCCTCCTGTTACGGATCCGCGGAAGCGCGAGGTCATGACCTCTACGCCCGGCCCAACTCAGAATATCAGGAGCAATGCCCTGGAAGGCTTATTTTATATAACTGTTCCTTCACATGCTGTTGATGTGTTTTTAATACTGAAACATGCCTGTAAATAAATAGTATAGTAAGATTCACATAATTTTGGTACATTTAAATCTTATTTGGCTGGTTGTGTTGAAGCGGAAAGTTAACAGGCCTGAATTTATATATTGACCTGATGTTTTAGATACTTTCAAGCTTATCTGTACTCCCCACTGCTGTGGATCTTTCTTGGGGGGTCCGAGTTTAAATGAGGAAATCCTTATCTCAGCCTTACATATTTTTCTTGATAATTTGGAAGGACTTTAATAAGAGGATAGAACAGTATATGCATCAGTTGCATGAATCCACATGGTGGCAATGTATGACTCCGGTAACCCCCGGTCTCTTCGTTTGGCTTGTCTCTTGGAATACCAACAAGCCCCCAATGCTTGTAAAACCAGACAGCAGAGCTTCGCTCCTTTGCATTTCAGCAGCTCAGCAAAAGCTTGCTGTATTTATTTATTTCTATCTCTATTTTAAACAGGAAGATCTAATTCAGTGCACGCACCCAGACTCCGTTCAAGTAAACACGAAGGACATGGACAGCACGTTGAGTCGAGCTTCTAGGGTCATCAAAAAAACATCGAAGAAGGTAAAGCGTGCTGCCAAAGTGCCCGACCCTTTGTGGAATCCAAAACCTAATATCTATATATAGAACAATAGGTAACGCTTTACACTAACTGCACATTCATAATGCTATTATATTGCATTCATAAAACATTCATAAACATCATGTATGTATGCCGTAACATCCTAACATCCCTTAACAGCTGTAATATACAATAACAAACATTATAATTGATTCATTAATGATGAACAAATAGGAGATCAGTATGTCACGTGTTATTCATGACTTGTTCTGTCAGTAGGTCACACATTCACAGAAATAACATTTAGTAACAGATGTAGTAACTGATGTGATAAAACATGCGTCACGATTCATTAATGATGAATTGACATGCCATCTGTATGTAACTAAGACTGAGTTTGTGGTTAATTATTACAAAAGTAATAGTGTAATACTATGTTATTTGCGACCCTGTCAAATGAAGTTTTACTGTTATTTTTAATGGCGTAGCTTTTAACGTGGTATCACTGCTGCAGTGGTGTGGGCTTTAAGATGCTGGTTTGTGTCTCTTTCAGGTAACAAGGGCGTTTTCCTTCAGTAAGACCCCCCGGCGAGTAATACAGAGGGCTTTTGTGGCCAGCAGTACCCCAGATGACAGGAGTCCCGCTGTGGCCCCAGAGTCCAGGGGACGCCTGGGGGGCTCCTCTACGCTGTCTGTAAGACCTGTGTGTGTGCACGCGTGCGTGTGCCACTGAGTGTTCGCCGTCTGATGAAAGGCTTGGGTTTTTATAGTTTGTTGTATTTAGTTGTCTGTTATAATGATATATTGACTGGTAAAAAGTGTGACGTGAATGAGACTGCAAACTGCCATCGGTGTGGTGCCTGTCGGGGTGTCTCGATTGGGGTAGCTGACAGGGGTGGGCCTTGGGACCTGGAACTGCTGCTCCCTTGTTTATCTCTCCACCCGGATATCTCCTCTCACCGTCTGGATGGACTAGCTTTAGCAAATGGGCAGAATCTCGGCAGGTGTTCGTTTGTGGAAGATTGAGGGGTCAGATCTCACGGCTGCCATAATAGTCATATCAGCATTAGGCCCTTGAGTGAGGGCCTGGACCCCAACCTATGCAGTGTGTCTGACGAACCCCAAGGTCTCACCAGTGCTTAAGTGTACTTATCTAATGGGGATAAAAGTTAGAGGATGTAAACACTACCCTATTGGGCTGCAGGGATCGATAAAATACCTGTGTTGTACTTTCGTGTCACTTTATATCACAGTTAGGGATTTTCTCAGTCATGGTTTGAAGACCTTTAGATGTATGCATGTTCCATGCTAAACCCATTTCTTTGAGGTTAAATGTTTACAGATTGCTACAAAAGAACTATTGTAAGTTTTTCTTGTTTTTTTTTTTTCCTCTCTCCGTATTCCTCCAAAGTCTTTCATGCTGCTGTCATAGGACAGCCAGTCTTTTCCTCTCGTCAAAAAAAAAAAAACAACACTATTGTAAATTTTTACGGTGTTCCTGCACTAAAAGGCTCTTATGCTGTCATGGGACAGAGGGTCTCTCCCTCCTGCCAGGTAACTCTCTCTCTCCCTCATCCCTGCTGTAGATGTCTCGCTCCACCTCCACGTTTAGTCTCGCTAGTTCGTCCCGGAGCAGCATCGTGCAGCGCTCCAACTCCCTGGAGTATAACCCCCGCCCGCGAGTCCCCATCTGTATCCGCACTCCTAGCAGCCCGGACAGCACGTCCACTCATGTGCAGTGGGGCCAGGCCCACTGTGCTCACGCCAGCCCAGACTTAGCAGTAGTAGCAACAGCGCCTCCTACTGGAGCTCCTGAGGACCTGCTCCGGCCTTACTCCCAAAAGCCTGGCACTGTCCCCCACAGAGAAACGATGCTGTAGCCACCACAGCTGACGTGAGCCTTACTGTTTTGGCCGCTTGCTCCTGGTCTGGGAATGGTTGTGGAATGCACTCATGTAGAATGGTGTGCACTGGTGCCTTGGTTTCTGCACGGAGAGTATTTTCACATCTTTAGGGTGGGTGCACTGATGTACAGTGATCCCCCGCTGTATCGCAGAGCAGCTATCGTGTCTATGCTATATCCCGGATTTTTCCCCACACAGTTCTCTGCGTATCGCATTCCTTTCTTGCTTGTGGTCTGATTGTTGTGAGAAAACTTTTTGTGAATTATGTTCTTATGTGCAATTATGTACATATCCTTAGGATGACATCAACATATCATATGTGTTTACAAAGTGTGTTGTAATAAGTTTACATATGTTTAAAGTGTGTGGCAGGGGTAGTTTAAGGCTTAAACTATTTAAAAAAAAAATGTTTATAAAGGTCTTTCTATACTGCGGATTTTCACCTATCGCTGATGGGTCTGGAACATAACTTCTGTGATAGGTGGGGGATCACTGTATATTGCTATCTGATGCCTGGCTAAACCAACTTCAAACAGATGAGTGAAAAGTACTGTGATACCACAGTAGTCTTTGTGGATGTATGTCTGGTTTCAGGTAGTGAAGCTGGCCCCTAGATTGCCCTTTGCCTTTAAGAGCTATTTTCTACGGTCATTTGTACTGGTTTTTATCTGAAGTATTTCAAGACCCTAAGAATAGTTATATCACACAATCCTGTAAAAGCAGAATTCACTTCACAAGAAGGCTTTTGCCAGGTCCCTGGGAGTTTAGACCATAGGAGCAAAGTAAATGACCTTTTGTCGGCCCTCTCACCTTCGCATTCTGTAAGGATGCATGTGGGGAGGAAAAGCCAAATTGATGACATTTATTCATCGTCCTTTAAAGCTTGTAACTGAGCTAAACAGACGTAATGAAGTTCAAAAACTGCAAACATTTTAAGCCAGTGACCTTGTGCACGCTGCATAATCACCATGCATTATTCATAGCCTTTTATGTGCATCTCAAGTCGTTCCTACATATGCATGTAATCAAGGCTTTATTTCAAGACTTCTGACTACAGCAGAGCGTAGGGCTGAAGGGAGGATGCCACATTAGATGGCACTTTGACCCAAAATGATACTGACATAATGTTAGTCACATTGTGATTTTCTTATACAAACACAGGATCTTAAATTATGTTTTCCGTTAAAGACCGTTGTGTAGGCATCAACCAGTGTATATTGGAATACAAAGTGGTCAGATTTTAGTTGAATTTCCCATTTCTTAATGGTAGTTTTGTGTATTTGGTGACATTTGGTAAATTGATCATATGAAGTTAAATGCAAGCTGGTATACATTTAACTTTCCTATTAGTGTAGGAATTTTGTGTATTCGTATTTTGTTAAAGCTGTGTCAGCTGTTGAACTGACCCTGCTTCCATTTCCCTTTTGTAGGCTGTCCATTCGCCGTCCATGGTCAACCTTCCATCGCTGTTTGAGAGAAAATACCACACATTCAGTCGATCTACAACTCACCTGATATAATGAAATCCTACAGGTCTTTAAACAAGTTGTTTCATAACTAACACTGCTATTAACTTCAGTATCAGTCAAAGAGAGTTAACTTGTAAATATAACACTAGTTGCATTTAGTCTTTTTAAATTGAAGGATTCTTGTTTAGATACTGTAATCGTATATATTCATGTATTCCCTGAAATATTTAATAGTCACATATAATACGTCTTTCATAAAGGATCATAATTGAACCATCAATTTTGTCTTTAGGCTGCTAGTTTAATGTAGAATAGAGAATGGCCAGCTTTTATAAAGCTCTTGAGTTTGTACTTCTGACCAAGAACGCAGAGTCAGTTTAGCCATAAAGAATCGTGGCTAATCTTATATTATTTTAAAATATAATGAATAATATTTTATAATTTTGGTGGTTGCCACATCTTTTGTAAAACAGGTTGGGATGACCTCATGTAGCATTTCTTATTTATTTTTGAATATTTTTGAAAGCTGAATTGTCCATTCAAGCTATTTATATGTAAATACACATTTGTCTTCAAGTTGCATCGTAATTGTCTTTCCTGAGTTTTGTGTTGACATACATTCTGAATCAGTTGCACTTATGTTAGACACTCAATTATTTGTACAATTTACTTGTCCTATGATACTTTGTAGAGCCCTTTTCTTGTAAAAAGAAGTTTAAAAGAATGTACTGTCCGTGTACTCTGAGATTGCCTTTAATCAGTATTTTTGTTGAAACTTTTTTTTTTCTCAATAAAAGGAAACATTTTACTTTTTGTGTCATTAGGGGAATAATCAGTCGTTTAGTTCATTAGTCACAGATGGGTGTGGGGATTCTGTTTCTTTTTATCAGAGGTTAATCTGGTTAAGAACTAGTTTATCACATGTTTAATATCTGTTAAGTTTTTACGTAATATTTAAAATGACGTAAATTTTTGCAACCTCATTCATTTAAAAAGCAGGACCATGTACACATGAAAATTTAAGAAGTATAATGTCACATTTTCTGGATATTTTGACAAGGTCCAGTCGCTAAGCTCTCTGATATGGCATGCTGCTTGTGCATGCTTGAAGGAGCTGTCTGTTTAATCTGTCTTGGTGTGTCTGACAATCTGAATGCTGAAAGGAAAAAAACTGCTTCTGGGCTCTGTTACAAAAAGAAATAATTGTTCAGATTATCCAGGAAAAATGTTTTCCTAAAAGGAATTTTAAAGTTGTCATTGATACCATGCATAACTAGGGTGGTGTAATTCATGTCTGCTGTGGCCTACCTGTAAAGTCTGACCGTAAAGTAATAAATTCAAGGAATTGATTGAACCAATACAGCATAAGTGTGTGCACCATGTTATCTGTGAACCATGGTGCTAGGGGAACCAAACCATTATGTAGCTGTGACCCCAGTTGCGACTGGCCTAGGACATTTTTGTAACCTATGTCTATCGATGTACGAGTGTACAAAGGAAGCACACAGGTGACCAGCAGCCAGTTTAGCCCCGATATAAACACCCCAAGACAAAGAATCTAAAAGCTATACGTATAATATAGGTTGACAAAATACCCGAAAGGTAGCTGTTAGAAGTCGGTGAGTTACAGACTCCGAAGAAATTTGATGCTAGTGATACTGTAACATTTGCACTAATCTAAAGTATTTTTGTTGCACCTTTGCTGAAGAGAATTGTCTTTTTACGAAATGTTAATATATATGTAAAATACCTATGGAGTAATATACTCCAGTACCTTCCTAAGCACGATACCACTGAGGAATATATCAAAGTACAAAATGAACAAATAATCCATAGCTCTGAAATCTTAAATGGTGGCCTCACATCTTTAGGGTTGTGGGTTTAATGTCTGTTCCTGGTTTTGTGTGTGGAATTAGCATGTCCAGTCTGTGTTTGTATACGTCTCTTTTGGGTGCTGCAGTTTTCTCCCACAGTCAAAAGTACTTTAACTGAGCTGGGGTCTCTCCATTTCCCATAGTGTGTGTCCTGCAAGGGTTTGTCACCCCATTCAGGATATTCCCTGCCTTCTGCCCTGAGCTTTCCTGGAGATGCACTGCAGGCTCACAATGACCCTGTGCTGCATAAGTGGTTTTTGAAAACATACGATTTTAAGGAAGGAAATGCCTTCTTTTCCCAGTGAAAGTTGTTCAGGAGTCGGTCAAAATGTTACAATAAAACCAATCTCTTGCGGAGATCGTAGGTGCCTCGCACTCTGATGTACTTTTGATGAGTGTAACATTCCTAAACCCACCTCCGAGTCCCAATCCTATAACCTTTTCTGCTTCAGGAGCCTTGGATGCGGTATTGGTGAGATAATGCAAGAACAGAAGGGATGGGATGAAAAATGGAATCAAAGGAAAGTGTTTCTCCTGGTGTCACTGATCTGGTTTTCCTTTAACAATCCACATGTTTCTGCAGCTGTTTGTCCACAATTCTAACAGATCCTTCATTAAGATGCATCTGTCTTCATACATAACAAGCTAATGATTTATTGACAGTGTAAACGTATACACTTCTATATTCCCTCAAGGAGACAAGCAGGAATGATTTATAGATCGGTTTACTGTTGCTCATTATCTAAAAGGCCTGATAAGATAACCTGGACTTGTTTTTTTTTAAACTTCAGTCTGGTTTACTGACGAGAATCTGGTGTGTAGAATTTGGTGGGTGCCTCAGGCAGAAAATACCGGCAACCAGTTCATTAGGAATTGGGATTGAAAAGGTCTAGAAAATATTGAAAATAGTATGTATTGTGGTTTCCTGCTTAAGATGCATACCATTTTTTCTATTTCTCTGCTATACGATCAGTCCTATTTCTGGGCTCTTTTGAATTGCTGAAATTGGTACTCAGGCAGAATATTTTAATGGGTCTTGCATCTCTTTCCTTCTTTTTGTCTTGGCTAAGAAGAAGTTGCCATCCAGATTTGTATTTCGGTAATTGATATTTCCAGAGTTTCTTTGGTTCTTTGAAGTATGTTGTGAATTCAAAAGACACCGATTGTGCACAAATTAGCTTTCTTTTTGAACACAACGGCACTGACTCAAGTTTTAAAAGGAAAGGGGAGAGTACAAAAAAATATAGCCGGGATTGCTTCTCTCGAAGGAAGCAGTTGTCATCCTTAAATAATGTTTAGCATTTTAAGTAGGAATAGTGAAAATGCCAGACATACCCTAACCCATAAAATGTGTGACATTTGCAGTGTTAGTCTAACTCTGCAATCTGCTGTTCATCCTTCTGTATGTTTGGGCAGAGGTAGCTACTCTACTTTTATGGAGTCCTGGAATTCCCTATAATCCACACTTTTTTTTGACTTATTGCTGCAAGACTAGCAAGGAGGCAGGATGAAATAATGATATGAAAAGGGATTAAAGAATGAACTTAGTGATCCACTGCTGTGCATCGTTGGATGTTGTTTAAAATATGAAAGTGTTCTTTTATTGGTCCTACATTCGCATGATAGGATGATGATGAAGCAAAGAACAACTATTATTAAGACAATGTGTTCCATGACCTGTTTGCATGAAATGTGAGAGAGAACACAGGATTATACAATTATGGGAAGTTCAGGGCCACTAGTTAAATAGCAGCATAATTTTAAATATGTTACCAAAAAACTCACTCATTTATAGGCCCAAGAGAAAAGCAGACTAAAATTTCACTTGGCTAAACTTCACTTTTCATTTAAAAACAATATTTTACATTTAGCCATTTAGTTCCATCATCTTTCTGATTAAATTGCTTTTCCCACATGGAAGTAAATGTCAGACAATGTGGTAAATACAGGAAATATTCATTATGGTTTCAGTTTAATTTTGTCTTGAGTCTAATGTGGATTACCAAAGTACCAGAAGTTGCTATAAAGTTATATATAAATAAATATATATATTATTTTATGTTTTTATTTATTAAAGTTTAATATTTTGTCCACTAGGGACTGATCTGTGTAGTTTTACATGACCTATACTGTAATTTTTAGTTTAAACTGGCATCTCTGATTAAAGCATTTTCAGTTCTACTGTGTACTCAGGTTTAAATGCCATCTTAGGGATTGGCTCCATACAATTAAATGTCTTTTCCCTTGACAATATTAGCCACACTCGTCTCGTGTTCCTTTAATTCACCCTGTTTACATCACACTGCTGCATGTTAAGGTATTTAAATCCTGGAACTACGAAAAAGCCCAGTGCTGTTGCTGCGTGTTGTACTGTGCTGCACGGCAGCTGTTTTTGTTCCAAAGGGATTGCCTTTCTGGATTTGTCACATTCAGCTCGTGTTCAAATGATCTCACGAGAGGACCCACAACAGCCCACCCTGATTCTCAAATCTCAGCAATATCTGCTCTGGAGATGGACTTTACTGATGAGGATGGCCTCATCTCCACATGCTCATGATAGGAGATTGCTTTCTCTTTCGTTGAGACGGAACAGCACGCCTCTGTATTTACCACGTTTGATCAGGATGACTCGTCGGACTTGCGGAAACATGGCAGATGAGATGTTTCACCATCTCAAACGATTGATCCCGCTGCTTTCTGAGGAGTCTTCTTCCTTCAGTCTGTCAGCCAAGCTTGCTGTGCCTCTCCACCAGCTCCTTGATTGTCAGCATAATAACTCAGACAGCAAGACCATGCATACAGGTTCGTAAATAGGGTACAGTTACTCTCTCACATTGTTTTGGGGTCTCAGATATTTGGAGATGAATGGATGTTAATTTTGCATATGAATATGTGTTATTTTCAGTGAAAGCTAGACTGGTGTGACTGCTTCCCCAGGCGGTCTCGCAATTCGTGAAATTACTTTCAGAATAGAAAATGCCTGGAATTTTACGACAAGGATGAACCTCAGCTGTATGTGAACGGGGACATTTTCGAAATTCGGCTTTCGATTCAGCTTTGGCCCAAAGCTAGCGCAGCGTTCTTTCAGTTTGGGAGTTGTGGGTCTGTTTTCTTACCAGGGCTTTGCGTATATGTCTTCGTGTGTGTTTGTATGTGTGTGTCTCTGTGATGGACAGAGCTTCTGTCCTGGGAATGCCCTGAATGTTCTGGGCAAGGCTGAAGGCACACCAATCTTCTTTTAGATAAGTAAATATGGGAAATGGATTCATCGATACACTTAAGTAGGTTTTGTTCCTGTCTACAGAATGGCTATCCCAACTTGGAACAGTTTAGCGAATGAGACTGTAATATGGAGACAAAGGACTGTATAGCCCATTGTCATCAAATATTTGAGACACTAATGACTACCAATTTTGTCAGCGCTATTTATATATATATATATATATATATATATATATGTATAATGCCTGCATTAATTAAGCACATGATAACTGGGATATTATTCTACTCACGTGCAACTGCCATGCTTGCATCTTCTCCTATTCTCACTGAATGTCACTGGTATAACTGCGGTTTCCTGGCTGGTGAGAAGTCTGGGAAGCCATTCACTGTAAATAGCTACGCGTACATGGATCTGACCAATAGGGGCCTTTCGTTTGTTATAATCCCACCTCATAACAACCTTCTACGGCAAACTCCTTACTCATTACATACAGGAAAGAACTTTATGTGCATTCATTTAAACATCGTCTTTTCAGCATTGCCACTGCTTCATGGAAAGATTATAGAGGGTTAGGTAAATAGGCATAATGCCCCTGTGCTTTCAAAGAGGAATGGTACAATTTTTAATACATTTTATGGGAACATTGTATCCCAGAAAAAAAAAGGTTGATCTATCTGCATTTATGATGTTCAATGCAGTCAAAGATTTTCTTTTGAACCTTTGAAAATATCAATTAAATTTAATGTGCACAGACATTATACATGATGTAAGCAAGGATTATAATTGTTTACCAATTGTGAAGCACTGCAGACATAATTAATCTTTAAAAGATGCCAATATTGCATAATACCCAAGGGTTTCTAGTGCTCAATAATAAATATCATTAATTTATGCCACATTAAAATTAATGCATGCATATTGGTGATCACAATATTACGTCTTTTTCAGTGACATTGGAGAATCCTCACTTCTAAGATCCTATTGCAATCACACACGTCTAACTGAAGATAATTATACACGACTCCAGTATACACAAATGCGTGGGATCTGTTTCTGATATTTCAACAAGAAGACATACAAAGAGCTCGAGTGGAGAGGCTTCTGAGTGAACTGACTCTTGATATAGATAAAGTGCTAGACTGTGTTAAGCTTCTTACTGAACACTGCACTGTGAGTAAGAGTGAATGGAGAGTTTGCCTGTGACTGCGATTGGCTTAAGCCATCTTTTGTTTGGCCTGGGTCAGCCTTTGAATCGCCGCTATTTGTATCACTGATAATGTAAACTGTGAGTCTTAAGATGACAGCAACAAAGAAAACTGCTGCATTTCTGCATTCTTGCCATTTAGAGATCTTTTGGTATTTTTAAGCTATTGCATTACAGCCTGGTACATATCAGTTGTACTTTCTATCGCAATCACATTATAGTCTAATAAGTGTTTTGCGTTGCACATTGCAAGTTAACATTTGTTCTGTACTTTGATTGTTTTAAATTAGATCCTGGACTCTTCCCTGTACTGATAAATTCTTTGCCATCTTTATTTTTATTGTAATGTTGAGATGTATCATGGAAAGAAGTGAAGAAATTATGCATTTAAAAGGTTTTAATTAGAAACTTACTTTTTTTTTATAAAAAATAAACTGTAATCTGGGACTTCTAGTCTTGGCTATAGATGCCTTGTATAAATGTATTATTAAGATGCAGCACCAGGGGAACAGTATGAATTTGACATATAACTAAACTGATTGTCCTTGCACCATAAGTGAATAGGAGATATTCACATGTTCAGGCATGCAAACGTGCCGGCCATCCCCCACACACCATTAATCTAAGTGACAAGGCTGTAGACAGTTTACCTAACAAATAAACCACAGCAAATAAGACTGGAGACAAAGACCATTTATTTCTGTCATCTGAGTCTAATGGTGTGCAACAACCTTTTTCCAGAGATGAGTCTTTGTTAGGCGATGCTTTATTCTTCAGAAGACAGACCTGCCTTGTCTGTCTTGAAGAGGATCTTTATGTGTCTCGGCGGCAGTCTTCCCCTGGCACTTGGGCAGGTGCCCTATTTCCAGGTGGAACAAGAGCTGCCCTTTTTTGATCTGCACCTCAACTTTCTCCTTCCTGGCTTTGTTCCTCAGGTAGGCTTCCTCCAAACCGATAAGCAGGATCCTCCATCATCCCCACCTGAAAAGCAATGAGCAGAGGCGAATTTTTCACACCCGGGGTATTGTTTGAGGAGTTTAGTGATAAGGCACTGATATGTGGTGCACATTCGGTCTTCTGCAGCGTTAAATTTGTACTCCTTCTGAGGGTTTAATTACTTTTTAGGTGCTCCTGCATCTATTCACGGGAAAGGCGACAGGACAAAATATTGGCCATAAAACCCTTTATGTAGGGAATGATATCTCAGAGTTTAAAAAAAGGAAATGAAAGAGCAATGAAAGAGTCTGTCAAATCACTTGGAGAATCCTACCCCCACTCCTTCCCATTGCAAGAAGGGCCAGAGTCCTATTAGCAGCTGCACTGTGAGGCTTGGAAGACGTGAAGGGTTTGGTGACCCAAAGTTTCTCAATCATACAAGAGGATGAGACGGGAGACTGTATATATACAGCGGCAGAAAAAATTAAGAGACCATGATTTCTTGTTTCACTAATTTCTCAATTTATGGGTGTGAATAATACATGGTTGTTTTTTTTTTTGCAAACCCCAGCCCTGCTCTTCTGTTTCTCATTAATGAAGTGCTTCTTCCTTGTTTTATGGGGCTTCAGTTCTGCTTCTAGGAGCCTGATATGAACTCCTCTATCAGTGCCCTTTACACCTGCACTTAATGTTTCCCATTCCTTTTGAAGGTCACTTGATGTCATCCTTCTATTCATGAGAAACTGTCAGTTAAGTTGATGGTCATCTCTGGCATTAGGAAGTCACTTCCACCCTCAACCTGGCTGGTTACTGCTTGTTCCCATGTCTCCTGCTTCACCTTACTCTTGTTTACTGCTGTCTTAGAAACTTTGAACCTGGAAGCAGCCTGCTGCCAGCAGAACCATGATTAAACCAGGATTTAGAAACGCAGATTTGTTTAAAAATATACAGCGGTCTCAATTTTTTCCACGGCTGTACGTACATTGATCAACCATAACATTAAAACCGCTTTCCAAAAATTGTGCAGGTCCCCCTCCCACACCGTGCCACCAACACAGTTCTGACTTGTCAAGGCATGGACTCCACAAGATCTCTGAAGATGTTATGCGGTATCTGGCACCAAAACGTTAATAGCAGATCCCTTTAGTTATGTAAGTCATGAATTGGGGCTTCAATGGATCCAACTTGTTTGGCCAGCATATCCCACAGATGCTTGATCAGATTGAATTCTGGGGAATCTGGAGGCAAAGTCAACACCTTGAACTCCTTTTCCATATACTTCAAACCATTCTTGAATATCGCAGTGTGGCAGGATGCATTATCCTGCTGGAAGAGGCCACTGCAATCATGGAATACCGTTGCCAAGAAGGGGTGTACAGTGTACTTCGTCTGCAGCAGTGTTTAGTGTTTGTGTCCATAGCAAGTGATACAATAAATAGATATATGAATTACTGTAACTAACAAAATAACACTAATGGAAAAGTAAATAAATGAAGTTTGTTTGGTTAAACACAGGACAAGAAAACACCATACAATATGTTGTTAAACACTGTATATGTTTATGCTCACAGTTACCAGAGAGAGATTGCCATCGCCCGCCATCAGCAGAAAATATCGTATGGTATATTGCCAACCCAGAAACAGAATAAAAGTTAAAGTTGATTACTGAATGTGCGCTGCCATCATACCATAAGTTGTAAAGCCAGAAGCACACACACACGTTTTATATATGGATATTTTAACTTGGTGATCAGTGGTCATTGTTGACAGACCGCAGCTCACAACAATGAAATGTGTCCTCTGCATTTAACCCATATGTGACCTAGCAAGGGGCAGCTAATTCAGGGGACCAGTGCTTGGGGGCAGTACGCTGCTGGTCAGGGACTCAATCCAGCAATCTTTCAATTACAAGTGCACTTCCCCAAACATTAAGCCACCACTGCCCACACTGTGATATTTTCAAATCTATATAGTATGTGTGGTTGTGTGTGTGTATATGTGTGTGTGTGTGTGTGTGTGTGTGTGTGTA
Source organism: Isichthys henryi (assembly GCA_026776945.1). Taxonomy (NCBI): domain Eukaryota; kingdom Metazoa; phylum Chordata; class Actinopteri; order Osteoglossiformes; family Mormyridae; genus Isichthys; species Isichthys henryi. The sequence goes on along the minus strand of JAODJX010000035.1, from coordinate 8,257,452 downwards.
TATATATATATATATATATATATATATATATGGATTCGAAATTTTTTATTGTGGGGTTTACTTCTATTTATTTCTATCTATTGTGCTTAATTGTTACTGGTGATGAACCAAGGTCGAGTTTTTAAATATAGCAAGGTGATGGGCATAGTACTATATTAATAATGCAGACCGCCACAAAATCTATTTCCAGCAACTACCAATGTATAGACATCATTTGTATCAATTATTGATAATGATTTTAGAGAGGGGTTGCTAACACAGCGTTGTTCAAAGAAATAGCTCTTTTTTAACTTCACCCCATACAGTATATCTCCAATGCTTCTGATAATACACAGAAACATTGCACTTGTTTCTCGCTTAACCCTTATCGAGTGTAAAATGATGGTGCTGTCTACATTTGTATATGAATTATTATTTTTATGTTAGGTAATTTGCAATAGGATGTCTTTTTATAACAGCTTATTTCAAGGAGAAGGGAAAATCAATGTATTTATGGTACCACAGAGTGTAAAAATACTAGTCAAAAGCCCCTTGAATTTATCAGGACCTTGTATGCCAAAAAGTCAATATAGCACTTGGAGTGAAATCTCCATTGTAAGTGCATTTATGTGACATGAGGTAGAAGTGGTTAAACAGCTTAGAAATTAAGTTATTGGAATCGGTTGGATGCCAGTAGTAGGGTGTGTTAAGCATTTAATTCATCCACTGATTATCAATTTTATTGGTCTCAGAAAGTATGACCCTATGCACTTTATGGGAAATATTACTCTTGGTCTGTAACTCACCCTTGTCGTAAATCTAGTGCAACTTAAATGCTACGTAATATTGCACTGAACATAAACCGCAAATTAAGTACGTAAGATAAAACTCTCTGGAGGACACGATTTGGTGCAACTTCCATTGCTAGTTTTATTTTCTTCTATTACCCTGAATTACTTTGCCTGCTGTTATATGGACCAGTTACTGTTCTGCAGAATCCAAAATTGAAAGTTCAATTTCTACAATACTGTTTAACAGTATAGTTATAGTTACGAACTTAAAAAAACTTGCAAATGGACCAAATGCAACATTTCTGAAGGCAGAACACAATGTTAAGAGAAGCTATTCATGATAGATATGTTGCTTTAGTATTTAAACAACACAGCAACACAACCTTTATCCATTGTACAAAAACCAAATAATCCATAAACACGTATCCATGGAAGTTTGATCCAATTTGTTTGTGTATTTACATGTTCTGAGAGTAAAGGCCTAGGACAGGCTACTTGATTTAATAAATTTAATTAATTTTCAAACTACACCTCAGAAAATATTTTGTATCTCTTCTAACATTATAGGAATTCAGTGGCGTTAAAGTTTATTGTGTTTACTATTCCAGGAGCAATATCAATGCAATAAATGTGATTTATATGTTCAGATCTGTCCCAAAAATATTTATACTGCCTAAAATGTATCAGAATTAGCCATAAATTAATTCTTATTATTGCTTATAGTTGCCAAAGTTTTTCAACTCTTCAAGTTACATCAGAGACAAGACAGTTTTGATAAAGACCTTTATATATGAATTTATGTTTGCAAATTTTGCACTTCCTTTAAATTCCAGATGTTTTAAGGATGTTTCCCATCTTAACGTATAAGTCACTGTGAATAACCTTTTAAAAGAGATATTCGTAGGTAGCTAAAAGGGAAAGAAAATGACTGAGGGCATTTATTCAAGTTGGTTAATAAGAGTAATGAGCTAATGTTAATTATTAATATTAAGGAGGAGCAAACAAATGCAGAGTCACCATTTTAAAGAATCAAACTAATTTAACTGAAACTTTCTGCTTAGCAGATGCGAACAGTGAAAAGCCAGTTACTATGCAACAAATTTTGCAGGCCCGTGACGTCTGGGGTGCTGACAATTCCCAAGGAGGGATGATATACTTTTAGTAGAGCTGTGAACAACCAGTGCAGTGGAGAGCAAGGGGACTCGGGAGGCTTGGTTGTATGATTAATATTGACCATATCAGACCTTCACATCATCCTCTGACCTGCTGATGCATTGCTACCTGTTAGCTAACGTTACATTGTTTTCATCATCCCAATTCATCACTGTCGACGCTCTACATTGCTGACGCTGACCCAGACTCATCTATACTTCACACTAAGGTTTTGCTGTTTGTGTTTCTGTTTCTCTCATTCTGAATTTGGCCACTATAATTAGGCTGCTCAGCGAAGTCCTTGTTGGCTTTGGAGTCGATGTAATTAAGGCAACTTTGCCAAAATTTTTTTTTTTTTTACAGTCGCCTGTAATTAGCACTGAGCAGGCTTTGGAATACCGGCCTCATATGATACGTACCTCTTCCTTATGTTTCTTGTGGCTCAAAAACAAACCTGTCACGATCGGCGGTGCAGCGAGCGGCGATCGTGCGGGTCGGCAGGTAAGCAGGACGCAAGCAGGCAGGAATACG
>JAODJX010000035.1:8218198-8247594 GCA_026776945.1 Isichthys henryi | reverse complement strand
CCCCCCCCCCCCCCCCCCCCCCCCCCCCCCCCCCCCCCCCCCCCCCCCCCCCCCCCCCCCCCCCCCCCCGCCTTTTTACAAAAACAGAACACGTGAGTATTTGGGGTATGAGGAAGAAGTGGAACAAGTCAACATGAAAAATCACAAACGGTGTTAGAAACTATAACTCACTCTCCTGGGACAGAGCTTAGCCCACATCTCACACAGAATTATTGGGCGATAGCAGTATGTGCACTTTCAGTAGCTATTATTTTGGCCTGCAGTTCTTCTGGGGGATGCTTTTGAATGACTGTTTCAAGCAGATTTAAGTATCTTAGCAATAAAACAAGATGTGTCCTCCGTGGGGTATTTAATTACTCTGTGTTATTAAAGAGTTTAATCTGAATGAACTTTACTTGAATCAAACCTGTTATATATGTCAAGGAACTTGTTGTTATGGATTAGGATTACCATGGCTTTCCGGTACCTTAATACTGACTGCTCTCTTGAGATAAAATAGGGAAAACATCCCAATGAATAAACTGTGATACTTATCATAGTGTTGTGCCAGATCATGCTGGGACATTGTAAATAGGCCCTTGTTTTGTTATTGTTGATACTTCTTGTGTTCCCAGTTGTCATGTCTGCCCTTGCCTGTGTCTTGCGTGAGCCCTGTCTGATCCTTACTTGTCTTTAGCCATTGTATAAATTACCCACCATGTATGTACCTTACTGTCCAGCATCCAACATCCCTGCTTTTCGCGGGCATTGTGGTTACTGTGCTTGTTTGGTTCCTGCTCTAGTCCTTTTAAGAACTGATTAACAGGTCACTCTTTTACTGTCAAACAAGTCTCCTTGGTTCTTGCTGCCTTCGGAAAACATAGGTCACCGAGAAGCTGCAAGTTTTAAAAATATACAATTATTGAAATACTCCCTACTGTTAATCATTTCCCAACTGCCGTCACTGTCAGATGTCTGCAGATTTGTTGACCTGTCGTTCGTTTACTTTTTATTGCTCCACCCACTTTTCCACAGTGCAAATCATTTGGTGCCGTGCAAAAGGCCCATATGGCAATTAGACAGAGGTTTGCAACCCCTGTCACTGGAAACCAACAACCTACAGGCTGCTGACAGATAAATATAGCTACATATTCTGACCAGACAAATTACCCTAGACTCTTGTCCTGACATTGTTGTGGGGTTTCCTACTCAGAATCAGTAAATTAGCCCAGACTGAAGAAGTGGCCTCAGCTGATGGTCTGTGCTTTAAACAGCAAATTCACTGGGGAGGTCTGCATGTATGAAAGTCGTCTGAGACACTATCGTGCAACTCTCTTTTCAATGCATAATAAAAATTATAGTTTATATTTTTATAAAGTAACTAGCTGTTACGTTTAAGATTGTATTCATAATGAAAAAGTAAAAAAAAATAAAAAATCTATATTTTGGGCAGACAGATTACAAATGAAGGAGCTGAAGAAATACTCAGTGGAAGATTTCTGTTTACTTCCAAACATTAGTGAATTTAATTTAACGTGTATATAAAAAAAATGGTACAATTATCTAAAAAGAGGAGCTTCCCAAATGGCTTGGCTGAGAGCCCATAACTTGGCATGTTCTTTGCAATCTGATAGCCAGAAATGAACAAGAGATACCAGACCAAGAAGAATTTGTTGCTGTAGCACTTTATTACATGCCACACTTGGGAAACTGTGGCTGTTACTGAAAACGCACTGATGTCAACGGAAAGCTCATGCCAAGGGGCTCGGTACCATGCCCAGACGTGACAGTTTACATTGCTACCAGAGAGTGCTTCAGCGTCTTCAAATGATTAAGCGTTTGGCCTCTTTATAATGACAAAGGCTGCTGACATTAATACAACTGTATTGTCACGGGGATCTGCCAAGAAGATGAGGCTTGTTTATAAATAAAGGAACAGTTAGGTCTTCCCCTTCTCCAGGCCTTCAGGCAGAGCCAGAGTTGCACGGTCGTTGTCATGGAAGTGACCTATGACCTAACCTGGAAGCACTACCAATTAACAAGCTCCTACCTATATAAACATTCGGGCAGAGCTAGGAGCTTAGTGTTGTCCCTCCCTACTGGCCAGTCTCAAGCCCTGTTTGCTTCATTTTTTAATCTGTGGCTTTCTTGGTTGTCACTCTAAGTCAAGTCTTTGACCTGAACCAAAGTACGTCACATGGATGTGAACTGGATGTAATTCTTAAATGAAAAACATTTAACTAGAAAAAAGGGGGCAGGTTTGTGCTGTGGTCATGCAAACTAGGTTTTGGGTGGAACACTGACAGCCAGTACCTCTGCGCTCTTAATTTTCCCTCAAGATTAAATGAAATAAAGTGCTTCTCATTTTTAGGTCAAGGCACCACAATATTTCTTCATGCTAAAGCCTTCTGAAGTGGGAATTGGATGAAAGCTCCTATTTTATACGAGGCCTTTTTCAGAAAATGTACAAAATCTGATTTTCCCACCTTCTGAGCTAAAAATAAAGCTAAAAGATGAAAGCTAAAAATATTAAGATAAACTGAGCCATACTAAGATCTTTATAAGATGATCCTTAAACTCACAAATGATTTGATGTGTAGATAGAGTAATTTTATATTGAGTATAAATCTAGCATTTAATCCAGAGAAGAAGAATGTCAAAATGTTAATTTATTGAAGCAACCACAAACTACAGTCTCCGCACACAAACATTTTATATATGTGTGTGTGTATATATATACATCAGTCACTGACCTGTTTCTTCACATACATATACATACACACACACACACACACACACACACACATATATATATATATGCATAATTAAAAACACAGAAATGAAGTTTTAAATTCTGACTAGATGCTGAATTTTACCTTAATTAAAAATGCGTTCACCCCTATTTATAATCTATATCTGTTTTCTCGTATGTCTGTGGGCTGCCAAATAACAATATTACAATGCCAGTTACATACAAACAAATGTACACAATAGATTAATTAATAAGCAAGTATATAAAAAGATTATTTCAGGGTAGGATGTGTTATTGGGGTACTATAGTTTACACATGTTGAATTTGGGTGTACTGTATATTGCTGTGTATTTATAATTTGCAAACCGTTTACAGGGTTTTGCCTGATTGATATGTTAAGATCTACCCCAGTCAACAGTCTTTTAAGCAATAATCCTTCACTGGGCTTGTGACTGCACTACAGGCCTCTCCTCACCACTTTCACCATCAGTTCTCACCTGCCAATAGGGTTTGATGAGCTTGCTTTTATGCTGGTGGGGTCCTGTGGAGAGCCAGCAGACATAGTCAGCAATCAAAGCATTGCTAATGACAAGGACAGCAACATGTGTCAGACATCTTTCAATCAGGATGCAACATCCATGCCCAGAGGAAGGGCTGAGAGACTGCACTCTCAGCATTTTGAAAACAGAAGGGTTAGCTCACTGCTGGAACATCTATGTTACCATTGTGGATGCTTGTTCTCCATTTTTACTTTAATATAGGGTAATGCATATGTATGGAACAAAAAAAAAAACTAAGGTACTGCCTAGAAAATCTGAAGTGTGTCTTTGCATGTACAGTAGAAGCATTGCTTGTTTCGTCATCCCTAAAATGTTGCGCTAAATATATCCACCCGTGCATTTTCAGCTGGTGAAGATTTACATTGCCGATACAGTCAGCCTGAAAAATATAAGTACATTTTAATGTGATCCCAGCCTCCTTCGTTTCATCTTCTTTTGCACATGTACAAATTTACATGATCCTCAGAATACTCTGATGATAGACATAGTTACTCCATCCATTGCTAAATCAGTCCACAATGTTATACATGTTAACAAAATTACCTTGTCAGACACTCACTCTGTGTCATACATTCTGTCTGCTGGTGTCCCACATGTATCAGTACAGGGTCCTATATCACCTGCTATCTTGTCTTTTGTAGGTGACACTGCCTGTCTCTTCACACATACACTAGTTGTCAGTAGGTCAGATATCGACTAAGTGTCACTGAGAACTCAACTTGGCTTCCCTAGATGGGGTTTGCCCTGCAAAAAAATCTCTGTAGCCTTGGCGATTCCCTGTAGGATGAGATTCTCCAGTCCCTCCTCATTAATCTGCCCAGAAATGTTTTATTAGTATTTTTCTACCTAAATATAAATGTTTTGTACATTTTTTTAAAGATTTTGTATAGCCTTGTAAAATTGTGTGTACTACCTAGATGCATGGAATCACGAATGTAGAACAGATCTTCTTCTGATTAAATAAAGCATCTTCTAACATATTAAATATAAATTTGGGGCAGGGTTCGGGTGTGTGCCATCTGTTGTAGCTAATTTACATGCCCTAATCTCATCCCAAAGTACAGTAAGTCCCGAAGATACGAACCAGTTCCGTTCCGAGAGTAGGTTCACAAATCGAGAATTGTGCAAGTCCAACAAAGTTAGCCTAGGTATCCAGCTGATGACACTCCAACCCCCAACCTTCAGCTCCCATCGAAAACGTACAGGTATTTATAAATAAGAAAATGCTTTTAAAAGTTAATATATTAATGTTTTTGTTATAGAGTTGTGGTGTATTTTAACAAGAAACAACTGAGAATTATTTTTTATTTCCATTGTTTTCCATGTTGCTATTTATCATTATCAAGCTAGTCTACACTACACACGCACACCTAGATTACCTCTCTCTCCTCAACTCCAATAAACAACATTTACATAAGAAAATGCTTTTAAAAGTTTATATTTGTATTTTTGTTATTGATTTCGGTACACTTTAACGACCAACAACTGAGAGTTCTTTTTTTCAGTTGTTTTCAGTCAGTTGACCTCATTCATTGCTAAGAAGTGAGCCTATAATGTATGTTACTGTACCAATAATACATATGCACACCCACCTCTCTCTCCTCCCCCCCAGCCCTGTGGCTTCTTCATGAGATTGGAGGAGATTGGGAGGTGAATGTTAATTTGATATTTGACCGTATAATTTCACATATCAACTAACAACCTTCTGTAGAAGATAAACATAATTTTTTAAATAAACAAAAACAAAGTCGACTGCTATTCCCATTTATTATAGCACCTGTGTAACGCTACAAAAAGTGCCAGATGATGCAGATTTATCCTTCAATCCATATTTCTCAGTAGCATGCAGTATAAAAGCTAAAAGCAGCTGATAATTATACAAAAGCCCAGCTCTCTGAGGAAGGCAGTGGAAACCAGATGTGCTGGAACTGCACAAATTGTAAAAATAATTTAAAAACTCTTCAAGGCCTTCGTATTACTGCACATTTCTTGTTTTTTTTTTGTGATCTGCTTTCTTCGCTGCATTGTTGACGAGTGTAGCTTGAAAAATAAATCACTTTTATTCCGACGGTGACAGCCGATATGACAGAGTTAAATTCGATATGCAGTCAGGGAGCGGAGTTAATTTTGAAGTTCTTGTTATTTCTCTTGCTCTGGCCACATGGGGGTGTAGAACAATAAGATATGTCAAAGGCAAAGGGGGGAAAAGCAAAAGCTGCGTCAAGGAGAAAGATTTCCAAGCTGGGAACCTCATATCAAGATAATAATGAGCCTGACATCACAGGCCTTTTTGTGACTGTCAAGTGAAAAGTGTCATTAGGGCGGCGTGTGCAGACTTTAGAAAGTGACAAACTATTATGGAGGCAGAAAAAGGCATGTGGGAATATAGAGCCAGAGCAGTACCGTCAAGTCACATGACTCGTTTAAATCAGTGCTACGGACACAGCATTACGCTCAGCTGCTGAAGGTGAGATTCTGACTCGTCATACTGACGCTACATGCCAAAGGCAACAGCATGTTTCGTGGCCATGAAACGGTGGCAGAAAATGGCAGAAGAGCAGTTTGTCCAGCCTGCTTGTTCAATCCACCAAACTAGCAGATTAGCTTTGCTTTTTCCCCACCGTGTTCCCTGCTACTGGCAGTATTACACAAACGCCTTAGTCCTGTGCAGCACTTACTAAGTAACACTTGGATTCTCTAGAAATTTATGGTCTATGCCAAGCAAATGAAATCTGAGTGCAGTGGACCTTTTGACACCCCCTTCTTAAAGCATAAAATCGGAGTGACAAAATGCCGATTTTTCATAAATACAAAATGATGCATTTTAGAACATCCTGCATAGAACTGTGCATTTAATATTTATCTGAACTAGTGAGATATCTTTATGTCCCAATATCTATAATGCTAGCCTCAGAATTAACGTCCAGAGACCTGAGTCACTTTTGTAAGGACCAAATTGTTGGCCAGACAGCTGGGTCAGAGTATCTCCGAAATGGCAAGGCCTGTAGAGTGCTCCCCTTCAGCCATGGTGAGTATCTGATGAGAGTGGTCCAACAGCTAAGACTTTTCAGTTCGAGATGTGAACATCTGTTTCACATCAGGTTCTCCCATCTGTTCGAAACCAACAGAAGATTTTTTTTTTTTATGACGGTCATGGGAGCAATGTGCCACGACATACACTGCATCCAGTATGTGGGACTACATAGCCTCGGACTGAACTTCTTAATTCAGGGCATCCCACAGATGTTATACCTGGCCGTCCCCATGATGCGGCAGGACCAGCTGATCTTCTTCCACTTGTGTGAGGTCCATTGCTCACACTTACTTCCCCATTGTCAGCACTTTAGACAGTGGACAGGGCTTATCTGGGGTATTCTGACCAGCCTATGGCTTTGCAGCCCCACATGCAGCAGGGCTTGATGCACTGTGTGTCACATCACATTACTCCCGTGAACGTCATTAAAATTATCTGCCATTTGTGCCACAGTAGTACCTCTGTTGATTTGTATCAGAGAGATAGCCTTCGTTCACATCTCTCATTGATGTGTCTTGGTTGCCAGATATCCCATCAGCGGTACATGATTTTTTCATTCTCTGTCCATTTTCAGTAGGTACTCACCATGGCTAACCGTGGGCACCCCACAGGCCTTGTAATTCCGGAGATGCTCTGATCCACTCGTCTGGCCATGACAATTTGGCCCTTGTCAAAGTCACTGAGGCCTGTACCCCTGACCATTTGAACACATCAACCAAGAGCGCCATTTTTTCAGAGATGGTCGCTTTGGCTCATTAGTGTATCATAATACATATTTTTTTAAAGATTTGTGTCATCCAGCTCCATCGAATGATGCTGACAGTGAATCGATGACCTCAACTGAAGCTGTAGGGTTATTAACAATATCATTAACTAGGCAAACAACATTTTTACCGAAAGTAGGGTTATACCAAATAAGAAAAGTATGGAAACAGGCTGGTTATTTCAGTCATAATCTATGATAATAATTACATTTGCGTGAGAAGGTCCAGGTGATTTGAATTGCACACAACATCCCAGAAAGCGATTCACCTTCCCATCACCCACAAATTAATCACACGTTTAACTGACTTTGGCATGCATAGGGTACATTTCATCCAGTCACTTTTTTAGTGGTGAATTGTTTATTCTGCATTACCCTGTTTGTGTCAGTGCACAAGAGTCTAAGGCGTTCATTCTCCTGCCCGTATGAGAAATATAAGATTGGAGGTAACAAGTAGTTTCTGAAATTGGATGCATGTATTACATCTATTGATTAGAGACTGGATAGCTTCCTGCTGCAGTGGGAACTGTGAAATAATTTTCTTCAATCTCAGTAGGTAAGAATGTGATGAATAGTAAAAGAAAATTATTCAGTGTTAAGTTTTCTATGCTAATTTTAAAGGATATTTGTATTTCTGGACAAATTGGTACAATATGAAGTACTTCAAACAAAAGTGTTTTCACCCTTTCTGCAAACAATTCTATACAACAGTGTCTCACCACTTGCCAGCGATCTGTGTGGAGTTTCATTAATTACTGTACCCTTGCTTGTCATCCCACTCTTAAATACAATGGGCACATTTTACTAATGATTCTGTCCACGGCATTTTTCACCAAAAATAAAAGCCTGGAAAATTAACTGCATGTTAAAGCAATACTAGCGTGGGCTGGCTTAATTCAATAGACCTTGAGACGTTGGCTTTGATTAGCCAGAGGAATTGCCTGTCCGAGTTTTAATTCTGAGCATGTAAAGTTTGACTTTCCTATACTGGTGAGTGGCCCTCAGTTTTCTCCTTGTCCATATTCCCTGTATAATTCACCAGCTTGATACATTTCCGCTATTGAGTTCCATCCCCATTAACCTATAAAAGCAATTGGTTTGCCTGTCTGACATTAAACTATTCACTAGCAGGTCTCCAGTGCAGCATTGCAACAATCCATATATTGTTAGAGCTCTTTGAAAACTTTGCCTTTGTATTGGCTTAAATACTCAAACACTTTATAGAAGGAAAGATATGATACTCCGTCAACAGAAAGAAGAAACATCACAGGTGAGAATCTGAAATTTTCCAAACATTTAGACTTGAAGACACTTCCAGTACGTAATCACAGATTTGAATGCACAGGAGATTTATGATAATTCTAAAATATTCCATACAACACACCAGGTTCCACTATGGTATCAAGTCGTGGCAAATGGGCTTTATTGTCAAACCATCTATATTCAGGTATACGGTGTCATGAAATAATGTTCCCCCAGGACTATGGTGCAGCGTGCAAACAGAAAATGCGAAGGGGGAGGATTTTCACAGTACTTAAATAAGTGATGTTTATGGCAAGCTGCTGTATCCTAATAAAAAGTCAATATTGAGAACCTTATGTCATACTGTATAATGTAGGCCTATTAGATGTAATACTTTTAACCAAAACTGACAAATATGAAAGATTCACCAAAGATTTAACTGTCACTTAGCCCTTATGCTGACAAACAGCTGTCTTTGTAAGCAGCTTATCACGTCTTTGACCTGAAATTGTGTTGAAGTAACAAGGTACATCACATACATCAGAAAACTGAAACGTTCAATCGAAAACGGTCATGTTCCTCAATTTCGCTTTCAGACGAGGCTCTGTAATGTATGCTGTGTTTGCAATTTTGGATCATGCTACAGGACAATGCACAGCTGAGAGTTTAATAATGTCACCCTCGCGTTCAGAACAGCACAGAAATTGATTAGATCACCATCACTGAAATGGTGCACACTCTCTTTCAAATAACATTCCTATTAATGTTTGCGAAGTACATCCTTCTTTTATGGGAAACCATGTTTCATGTTCTTCTGAAGTGTGGCTCTCAAACTGTTAATTTCCAACTGGCACAATTAGCAGAATACGAATAGGTGCTATAAAGTGACACAAATAATTGCAACAATTAATCATGGTTTACTAAATAAACAGTCAAAATTGAGTCAATTCTCTATTTTTGGAGTAGCTTATTTTTCATAAAAAAATTACTATTTAGATAACTTTGAACTGGGATGCTTTTTGCGGATAAATTTTATGCAATGGCTCTGGCATAGCCATAATAGACAGTGAGTAATTATGTGGAAAATGAAACTGTCGACTATATTATGACCAGTCATGCATGAAAGGATTTAATTTTATTAGAAACTTTTTTTAATTGACCATGTGAAATTATAAGACGGTTTCCTGTTTTAATATTAGAAGACTTTACCTTTAAAAGCACTGAAATTTTATTTACATACATACCAATTACATGCATACCAATTATATGTTTACTATGACATAGAAGAGTGTAAATTATTAAAATATGATTAATTTTCATGTGCAGTGAGGCAATCGTAAAATCTCTATATATGTCCTGTGAGAAACAGTGTAATAAGACAGATAAGTTAGACGGGGGAATATATATGATGTAATAAGCACACTGCCATCAGGCTTAAAGTTTAAGCGGACTCTCTAAGCAGGGGGTTGCTCTGCCCCTTTAAGATGTTACAAAAAAAATAAATAAATAACAAGTAGAGTCATTAGATTGTAGCTGTCTAGCTGGTTTTCAGTATGTGCTGCTAATCAGTAATGCATATAATTCATATTTAGTGCAGTAGCTATTTGTGGCCATGCAGCAGGGGTCCCAAACTTTGAGGGCCCCACGCAAATGCATAGTTTAAAAGTGTTTGAACACACCACTGTTGTGTCTAAGGAGTGCTGCTCTGGACTGGCGCAAGGCAGCCCTGCATTTAGAAGGACTCTGATCAAATTCTACCTTCAACTGGATTTTCTTGAAAGCTGTTTCCTGTGAAATATACTGAGACAGACAGTACAGCAGTGAAATACATTCCAGCCAGACACTCATCACGCAGCTTGAAATATAAAAATGTGGTGTAATCCCTGTGGGATTTAGCCAGCAAAACGCTTCAGCTGCTTTGTGCATATTCTATTGGAAACATGAACGAGCTAAACCCGAAAATTTTCAACTTAGCATATATTTACATTATTTTTTTCCTTTGCCTTCCCACAGATTTTTGGTAAAAGAAGGCAAAGCTTTTTCTAAGACAAGATGCTCAGTCATTTGTATACATCAAAAGCAGAAAAGCAGACAATTAATGTGGATTTTATAATAATGCAGCTTTACTATAAAATCTGGAACTTAGTAGAGTAAATATTCATGTATGTCTTGTTATTCATTACAATTCTATGTGTGTTACAGTGGGGCATGACGCAGGAAGGAAAAGACGATCCACATACTGGCTTCAACAAACAGAAAGACTTTATTGAGCTCAGAAAAATACACTAAACCAAAAGACCACAAGGGGCAAAAATAAAACAAGTAAATGACAAAACTACGGTTACAGGGGGCAACACAGAACAACCATAATAGAACAACAGCAAACACAGGCAACAGCAGCTACAGCACACAGTAACAAACACAGTGACCGGCTAAAGAGTAAAGCAAGGGCTGGCACTTAAATTCACAGGTAATCAAGTGCGACAAGAAATGGGTGGGAACAGTTAACAATCACTAGTGAACAAGAACACCAGGGAACAAGTGTGGGCAATCACAGACCAAAGATAGACTAGAACGACAAGGGTAACTAAACATTACTACAAACAGTGAAAAGCAGAAAAACACCATCACAGGTCTAACCCCCCAAAAAAAGGATGGCCTTGGACCAGCCAAAGGTATAACTGTCATGCGGGAGGGGAAGGACAGGGAATGATCCTGACAATGTATTTTTCAAGTAATTACTTATATGCATCATATACCTGCATCACAGACCAAATTTCATTTTCACCAATGTTTTTCCCACACCACGGAATTTTCCTGCTGTCAGAGAAAAGCTGTCATATTTGAACATTTGTTAATTACAGTTACACATGCTAATGTATAATTTATACAACCAGAGATACTTGGTGAATAATCGTTTTTTATCGTTTCGTCATGTTTATTAACATTTGCTGAAATTGGCTATTTCTTTTGAAATTATACATATTTAATGTTCCCTTTCCTGTTGTTAATTTTTAATTACCACAACTAATCATGTACAGTAACGCTGGGCTTTTTCCCACATTTACATTTTATTTATGGGAAAAGAGTTGAATGCCTATGAAAACAACATATGCACATAGCCACTTTATTAGGTACATCTGCTCATTAATGCAAAAGCCTACTCCTCCACTAAGAGAGTCAGGTGCCTGCAAAATGATACAGTAGAGCATTTAGACAGAGTCAACAGATTTGGTTACTATGAGGCTAAGCATTAGAATGGCTGAGAAGGATGATCTAAGTGACTTTGAATGTGGTGTGATTGTTAGTGCCAAATGTAGTGGTGCCAGCGAATCAGACACGGGCATCATCCTGTCGCGCATTACAGCATCCAAGGTTTACAGAGAATGATTCAACAGACAAAAGGCATCCAGTCTGAAGTAGTTCTGTGGGCAAACATCACTTAAAAGTGGTCAGAGGAGAATGGCCAAATTCATTATTGACCAACAGGAAGGACACAAGTGCAGAAATACTAGCCGCAAAAAGTGTTATACGGAAAAGCATCTGTGAATATACAGTTCATCAACCCTTGAAGCAGTTCTGGAGATAATGAAGGGTCCTACCTAAGGGTACCTGATAAAGAGACCGTTGAGTGTGTATCACAAAATGTTCCACAACATAAGCAGCTGTATCCAGAATGAGGAAATTCACACTGCAGTGAAAGTCATGTAGGCAATAATAAACATGTTTTGTAAACTCCTCCTTATTACTTAAACATCTTTGCCCAGGGCTCAGAGAAAGTAACCTATGAAAACATTACAAAATAACTTATTTCCACCCAATTTAAGACAATCAATGCAGAAACAAAATGGTACTAAACAAAACGAGTAAGTTTTGCATAAATATCTGGCAAAACTTATTATTGTACTGTACACTTCTCCCCGGAAAGTCACTTTGAATTCTGCTGAAAAGAATTCTTAAAATTATTATATCATATCCGGGGAAAAAAAAAAAAATAATAATAATGATCCGAAGAGGAGTGTGAAATGCATTTCTCAACGGAAATCCAACGAGGCTAAAGAGCAGAGAGATTGAAGCAATAAGAGATTGCAGCTACAGGCAGAACAGTGGTTAACAGAGGAGGGTTTTATTTGAATTTGGTGAGTCACTGGCAGTGCACAGAAAATCTGAGCAGTATGAGAGAAATGAGTGAGGTTTCCTCTGATACCTATGAGCCAAACTCTGCCTGCTGGCTTTGTTTCACTGCATTTGTACAGGCCTGTAATCAATTAGACTGGCCCTGAATTCACTCCGATTTGCCTTCTGGGTCTGATTTATTTTTACAGTCTGATAAAAGAAGGTAGTTTAATAAACATAATTTCACCTTATCCAGATGAAAGAAAAGATTTCCTCAATGTGCAGGGCAACCTTTCTCCTTTTTTTATTTTGTGCCAATTATTTTTCAGCAATTTACTCCCAGACTGTAATTTCCATTGAAACGCTCATATATTGATATTGAAGTATAAGTATAACCCCCTCGTGACATTTGTCACACTGTGACAAAAAAATGATTGTTTTAAAAGGGATGGATTCTAAGGAGAAAACATTACATATTGATTGCTTGATTTTTAAAGTATTTCAATGCAGTCTAAAGAAGTTTTGTTCAGGTTATACTTGGCCACATTCTCTGAAATGTTTTTTTACTGCTAATAATAATATATTTCTGTGACAGCATTCTCCTTTAAGCAATTTTAATGGACTGACATAGCCTAGTGATTAAACCAGTGTGAAGGGCACTTGGTAAATGTAGTGACATTACAGGCACTAATTGATGGATATTCTTATTTTCTTAGATGACTGTTTCACCCTGGCCACTGGGCTTTTGAGATATGGCTTTTGAGAGAGTAGATAAGAAAGTCAAGCAGAAAAAAATGACCTTTCAAAAGCAAGAGTTAACAAGTGCTATTTGGACAACAAAACATTAATTTGAGCAAACCTTGATGAACTAATTACTTTGGATTAGCAACTTAATGTGACATTTTATAAAATAACTAACCATGTACGTTATGGATGTACCTATGCCAAGACTGTGTAAAGTAAAATACTATAACACTGCTTGGTTTTCTGCTATCAAAGATTTAAAAAGCATGTATTCTGAGAGAACAAAAATTATACCAGTTTGATGCTTCTTAGACTTTTTGCTAATCAGTAATAGTATCTTTCTGCTTTAGATCTTTATTTACTTCTGTAACCGTCAAAATGTTCACACTCAATTTGGTGTGACGATTGTTTAGAAACGTTGCAAAACAGACGGGCTACAAATACTTTTTCCATGGTGCTGTGCCCTCAACTTAATAACATTATCTGCTCTATTTGAACGAACTAGCTGCATGTCATCACACGGCCCATAAAAGCATCTTTTTCGGCTCTCGCTTACTTTTGAGAGTGATTAAGTGCTAAGTCAAGCCCCCTTGCTGTTATGCAGTAGATGGTAAGTCTGGATTTGATTAAATTCATGGCCTTCATAATCAGAATCAAAGGATTCTCTCAGAACTGCTTCCTTAGCTGAGAAAAATATAACAACAAGCCAGTCTGCTTTTGTCTACTATGCCTTCCTAACCTCATCTTCCTGTAAACTTCATTATGTGGGCTTCCAAATGACATACACATAGGCTTAGATAAGGAACATGTTGGGTTGATTAAGTTAATTAGCACAAGTGACTTATACTGAAAATTGCAGCATTGGTCTATTATAATACATAATATGCTGTCAAATGCATTGTTTTTCTCACTGCTAGCATTGCTGCCATTGCCGTTGTGTTTGGATGACTTCGGAATCTGTTTGCTGAAATGTTAAGATGCTAATTCTTTATTATAATATACCTTTCTTTTATTGGCTAGCCTTACATATTTCTTGAAGTGAAGGCTCTTTCTGTGTTTTTGAGGGCCTTGTTCTAAGCTGTTTCCAAGCTTGGCACCTTAATAGCCCCAGGTCAATGTGAGAAGCACAGTTTTCCTGTCTTTATGGCCTTATAATCGCGTCCATTCATATTAATCCCTGCCGCTTTACCCTATTGATAGCCTGCTAACAAGATAAAAACAAATGAAGTCAGATCATGCCTTTGCCAAAATGGATGAGGCTGGTATATCAGGTGCTCAATAATCCTTGCAAATCAGCACTGAAGGTCAGAATGCAAAAGCATTGGATTTTTAAGTGTCTTATTAGATTTTAAGAACACAGTCTTTAACACTGTGAATTGTATCTGTCCCATAAGTCACTTGTTGTGTGGGCCAAGAGTGTGGAATTTTACTTAATGTATTTTTTTTTTCTAAAACAGTGCCAATAATAGTAAGCTCAGATTTTTCATAATGATATACATTTACTTATTTGTAACCCCTCAGATTGTTTAAAGTTTAATGCATTAAACCTTGTGCCGCAGGCAAAACTACACTAAATGTGAGCAATTTACAAGTCTTGTCACACCGTACTATGGCAATTAGCCTTGGCTAATGTGTATGGACAGAGTGTGTTCACCTTTTATTTTTCTGTAGGTCATTAGTATTCCATCCATTCCCCTGCTCATAAGCAAGCCCCAGCCCCCTACACTTCTATATTAATATCAATCCTGTTTCTAATAAGACTGATTTCATACTTGTGTACGAATAGACTTTAAATTCTTCAAAGTTCACACAAACCGTTTTCTTCCTGTTTCTGCTCAGGTACTCTACATAAACACAGGTGGCACAAAAGTGAACACAAGAAAAGAGTCATTACAGGTAAATGCCGTTCGTTTCTTAAATGCAGAAATAGGAAATGTGCCCATCAGCGCAAACTGGGCGCTAAGGCCATTCCTCTCCTGCAAACTGCAGTGATCCAGTGAGAGTCACAGCAAGACTCCTCTCCATTCCAGAGGCAGAAGGTTCAAACTGGGAGCAGGAACTGTCAGTGCCACAGTGCTAGGCTGCAGGGGACCGCCTTTACATATACACGAACGCACACTGGCAGCGGTAATCCGAAATGTCAAACCAACAGGTGACTCTCTTCGCTGCACAAAGCGAAAGCGTTTGGAAAAAAAATAACACATGGAAGAGGGAACCTGTTCTTTCACATTATTATGACATCAGCACTTGCGAAAGACCTTGTGCTTAGCAGTTGAAACTGTGAGCCAAAGTATGTGCCTTTCAGCACAGTGTATAATAATTACGCAATTCGATGAAATTCAGAATCCTGTTGTAATTGCCATATTCCCCTCTAATTGCTTGAGAAACATGATAAATCTTTTATAAGTAACACTGTAAGAATAAAATTACTGGCTGCAAGATGTATATAAAATTGTAAGCAAAAGCACAGAGTCTCCAATGGTGATATGAACAAACAAACTGATTTTTTTTCTAATTATACCTAGGGGTATGTACAATTTTTACATTGTAAATCTATTTCTGAGATTTACTGTATAACTAATTGAACACACAGGAAACTTTATGTGGGAAAAGTGATTTAACTATTGTGACAGACGGTGAATGGAAAAAACGGACAGGTGGCTTGATTACCTGCTGCTTGTCAAATTAATTGGATAGTAGCTATATAAAAAAGACGAGAATGATCTGTCAGCTATGCAACTCGACTCAAATATAAAATCGTCATGCAGGTTGTTCTTCAGGATCATGACTTAAATTTGATGCACCCAAATCTGCCAAAAAAAACCCCACTTTTTTCAGTCTGACTACATTGGTGAGGGAAAAGTTTTTAGCAAAAAACACACCATGTTTTCATCTAATGCAGACTCCCAAAAGTAGTTCAATCTATATATCTAAACTTAGGATTTTGCTCAAGAATACTTCAAGAACGCTACGAGTTTTGAACACTCGCCTGTCAACGGTTTTCTTGGGGAAAAAAAAACAGAACAGTAAATAATAATTCATTTCTTTATAAACTAAATAAATAAGGCACAACTGCGGCTAGATTTAATTTAAATAACAAGTACCTCCAGCGCTGCAGTGAAACGACTAGAAGCTATCACATATTTCTTCTGCCGGTAGTATGAGTCGGCATCTTTTAAGGCAACATCAAGCCATTTGTCAATTTGAGGCAGAGAGCTGAGATTAGGTCCAGTTGGAGGGCTCACTATTTCAGAGCCTTGACACATTAATTGTGGAGCCAGGGACTCTGGTTTTGTGTGTCATGTCTCGGTCGTCACCGTATACTAGCATCATCTCCACTTCCAGTAACAGAAGGAATCTGGTCTGCAGGACAACTTCAGTTTAGTACGCTAGCTGCACTTGTTTCTTGTTTGCTGATATTTTCTTTTTTTCCATCTTCCTTCTCTTTGGTGAGATTTCGCTGCCTCCTGGTGCTGATGATTCAGAACTGTCAGTCAAAACATTTCAGTGTTCATGACAATGAAGAACAGCATCTCTCTGCACCTGTCTTGGTCTCTGGGAAACAGAAGGATATGAAATGGGTCTTCTTTGTTTTTTAAAACGGAAATACATGCAAGTGGATTCGGCACGACTGAGCCACAAAATGCACAATTACAGGATTAGAAGTGTCACTTTAAAATGGATGTTCTTTCAATCCTATAAAATAGCAGCTGTGTCTTTAAACAACTCACCCCTGCATCCTAGGCTCTGTTAAACAACTATTTCAGAAAAACACCAAAGGAAAACTGTCCAATAACATTGGTTTTTCCTCTATCAAACTGCAGCTCTTTGTGGAAGAATGATACAAGAACAGCAACTGATCTTTGTGGGGTGCTTGATGGTGGCAGTATTTGAAGTTTCTATTTCTTTGACCATTGTTTGGCATTTCTGTGGGGAACCATGCTGAAAAAGGGAATACACACATACATATAAATATATATATATAAAATAAACAACATATGTCTTGGCACTTGCTGCCTCTGTTAAATCTAGGAGACTGAACAAACTATATAACTTTAACTTAATTTTTCACATATGAAGCACTGGTGTTAATGAGTGCCGTGTTTTCAGCTGGGCTAAAATTATCACAAATTTCACAGGCTGCAATCTCAAGTATGCAAAACACTGGAGAAAGGAGCTGTACTCAGCTCGCTTCAGTTAAGAACCCATGTTACATTCTGGCACTTGACCTTAAACGTTACACTCAGGAACTAAAAACATCAAACAGACAAGTACAAGTGGATTTGTCCAGTATTTTATAAGTTTATATGTATTCTTTGTTTTGGCTGCACACATACTGAATAATAGATAATAAAATGCATATTTCATGGATACTGTGTACTGTAAGGCTATAATAATTACAGATATATTGAATTTTGCTCTCGTTTATATATTTTAGTAGGAGAACATATTTATAGGTCATACTGACCGCATTGAAGTGATGTTGAAAATATACTCGATAGATGAGCCACTGCACACAACTATCACAGAGAGCTACCTTTAAAAGATTTTCATGTCTTATTTACCATACATGACGAAAAACACTGTGCCTCTACGTATTCACAAAATAGCTACCGTACATAGGAGTTACTAGCTAGACGTGATTTCTTTGAAAAGGTGAGATCTTACCGTCTGTGCCGGGTTCCTGAAACACAACACGCTGCCTTCGTGCACCAGCTGGGCCTGGTGTGCAGCGCTGTCGCTCGTCAGTGAGCTGAAAGGGGCCAGACTGCAGCGTGATTCCTATGTCCCACCTACATTTATAAGCGGCTAATTTATCCCTGGTGATGAGATCCCTAGGAGTAAAACTAGACATTCTACATTGAGAGGAAATGTGATATATGGCTGTTGACATATGAAGTTAAAGTCTTAATAGACATTAAAAAAGACTCCATAGACACTAAAGACGATTTACTCGGCATATGTCGTCAGTGACGTGTTATCCTTGAAGGTGCGGATGATTTTATTATTATTTTTTTAATACTGATGCGACCTCAGCAGTGCTAATTAGGCAGTCTGACTGCTCGATGATGGTAAAGGTTTGCAGCCTGTCGGTCCCTATAGTTTAAGAGGAAAGCCGAATACAGTCGGCCACATTGACAAGCAGCTTGCTATTTTTATAGACGTCACATAACGCAGTATGACATGCTACCTCTACAACAGCTTGGTGACAGATGTAACGTACTCCCTCTGTGGAGACCAACGCTGCCATTTGTCTCTAGTGCAGGTATTTAACATTCAAACCACTCGAGATAAATTAATTTACTGCAAAATTAACGTTAAATTATACACACACGTCTTGCATTTGCAACAGTGGCAGCCTTGCAATCTTGCAGCTCTAGCCTTGCTTGCCAGCCGCCCTCATAAATTTATTACCCTTTGAGAGAGATTCTTTCAATTAATTGTATTAACCCCAATAGCATTTTGTTGTTGTTTATTATGAAGTTGGTGGAACTGAAGTATAAACTGGAATAGGAAGGGGCCTTTGTCTCCTCTATAAGACAGATGACTGGTGCTAAATGGAATAAATAGGCCCATATAAATGGTTTGATTCCTGATCTCTGGCTCTGTGTGTGTGGAGTTTACATGATTTCTATGTGTTCCACAAGATTCCTCCAGTTTCCTCAAACAATGCAAAAACATGTGGATAGATGGACTGGCATAGTCAAGGATGCTGTGTGAGGTGGACCAGCATCCCACCCAGGGTGTTCATTGCTTTGCGCCCTGTGTTTCCTGGGATAGGCTCCAGGATTACTGGATTTGAAAGATGGATGGATGGATGGATCTATACATCAGATCATATGCATCAAATGTTGCATTAGTGAGTCTATAAGGTCCATCTACCACGCCCATTTCTCTTGTGTGGACATCATGCTGGTTCGGTGGGCAGCATCACTGTCTCATATCTTCAGTGTTAGAGGCTTGAATGTCTCTAAATTACCCATAGTCTGTGATTATATGTGCATGAATCCCATCCAGAATAGCCCTTGCCTTTGTACCCTATGCTTACTGGGATACAGAAAACATGCTGTATTTTTTACAAAATAAGAAATGTTTTAATGAGTAAGACACAAGTGCTGCGTTCTTTAAAGAATAAGAAATTTATTCTTAGAGAATACTCAGCCTTGAATCTTTTTATGCAGTTAGGAAAAAAGACATATTACATTCTACCTCATTAAAAAATACGCAAGTAATTCAACTGAGACTGATTCTGTTCAGCAATATTTCTCCATGTTTTGAGCTACCCAAAATAATGGTTTGGTAGGGTGTGTAAGGAGTGTGTATGAGCAGCTTTAATATTTAATATCACGGCTGTGGATCAACGACCATGAGCTCCAAACAGAAGCCTTTCTAAGAACACAATTTCTCAAATGGACACTTCAATTAACCATAACTCAAAAAACACGTTAGGGGTTGTGGTCACATTGAAAACGTTATGCAGTCCAAATTCCAGGAGAACCGGACAGTCAACTACAAGCATTGTAATTTCACACCAATGATATCTCATGGGATACTGAAAAAATTTGTATCTATAAAAGATTTTGAATAAACTATATTGTTACATCCCGACGGAGAATAAGCAAGATTTTTATACCTAATTTGAAAATAAAGTTATCATAGTTAAGTAATGCTGCTAAAATGTTAGTCTCATGTTTATCTCATGTCAAATTTTATCATTTTGTCAAAATATCCATATCCATCCATCCATCCATCCATCCAACTTCTAACTGCTACTCCTGTACTATCCATGTAATTTAATTCTCTTACATCATCGTTTCTATTAATCTCTGAAGAATCAGTGGTTTCTAAGTTCAAGGTTTAGCCAAACCCTGCCATTATATTCATTTACTGCCATTTTCAGGAGCATGTTCTTCTAACCGTGTCACCCTTCATACAATCATTCTATTACTGCTTCATCAGTAGTCAAAGGAACGCTGACGCTGTCAGTACTCCTCTTTGCGGGATTGTTACCATTTCCTGGGAGCCCCTGATGTCAGCGTAACACGTGACAATGAATTGTGCAGAGAGATGGATGTGGGGATGCAGTCTTAAGCGAGGCAAACCGAGCAGATGGTCGAAGGAGACCAAAATGTAAAGACAGAAAAATGCACTTGTTGCGAGAGCTCGTCAGTTTCTCTCAATGAGATGAGAGTGACTCATGTAAGAGGTTCAGCTGTGTTTCCTGTACGGGAGGCAGAGGGAAGAGATGATGTAGTGACCAGGCTCACACGATGCTTCACTGGTATTTAGCTTTTAGTTTTTGCGTTGTCTTGCAGCAGACTGTAATATGACCTGAAGGTGACCGGTTCTTTTTTCTGTGATTGTAAATAAAAATGTAATAAAAAGGATGAAAGGGTGTACTTGTAGGAGGGCCCTTATTCAGCTGGGTTCCTGGAATTGGCAGCCTTAAGCTGACTGGACCTACATTCCATTCTCGTGCTGCTGCAGGCCAATAACAAAACGAGAAACTGGAGAGGAAGTGGCCGCAGCACCTGACAGAAAGACAGCTGATTGGGCGCCGCTCAACTGGACACACCTCCAGATCTTCACCGTGATAGGGTGCCCTTTACATTTCTGATTACGTGTAGTATTCAGGTTAAATACTTTGCTGAAACGTACAGTGACAGCACTCCGACGTACAGTATTAGCTGAAAAAGAACTATCCAGGTCGCAGTGTGACATGCTGACTAGTCCTGCATACTTTATTCACTAATTTCACTTCTGACTCCGACATGCCCAGTGTTTTTGGTTCCATCACGGAGCTCACAGGATTGCAGTGCTGCTCCGAAATAAGTGAAATTTAACGACTTCCATCTTAAGCCATTAAACCTCATCCCTGTGCTCTGTGCATTGCGCTCCGTCTGCCAAGAGCATATATCTCACACACTACCATTACTGTAATGTTTTTACACTTGTACAAATATGTTCACCCTAAGAGACTGTATATTTGAAGTTACAGTATGACATATTTACCATATCAGAACAGTGCTTTCAGAGGCTGTTTTACATCATACCAGGTCTAGAATGTTCTTTTTACATCAGATATTTATGTTTCATCACACTCATGCGATATTAATGAGATTTTTATGACAAGTCTTGCGAACAAGTTAAATAAGAACAGGAACTTCTATCGAGGTGGACTATAAAAACATGGACTATAAAATGAGAGAAGTATGGGGAAAGTATTTTTCCAGGGAATGCAGATGAATTAAATAATTTGGCCGTGTTAAGATGGTTCTCAACATGGACCTATAAATCAAACTGGAATCAAATGGAGGAATGGAAGGGGTACATTTTGGTGTCAACCAGTGGAGGAGGTTACCTGGATGTTCCCTAGCAGGTTACTACAGCTGTGTTTCTGTTTACAGTGACTTCCCACCCCTTTCAAGCAGGAAATGGAGAAAAGAGCGTGCAAAAGTGAGAAAAAGAATCCTTGTTTCAAGTAACACCTAGATTGCGGAATACACAGAAACAATGTATAAAATGTTAAAAACAGATTGAATTAGAAGAGACATATCCCGTGAGACACATTTTTGTAGCCTCACACCTAAACAAGAATATTTGTATGATGTTTTATTAAAAAAAATAATAATTGATTTTTAAAGATCCATTATGAGTCTGAAGACAACAAAGACTTAAAAAGCGCATTGGGCTCTGCTTAAGTACTGACCTGTTTGCTCAGTCACTGCTGCGATATTCATTTGGATACATATCAATAATTAATTTGAAATAAACAGGCCGCTGTATCTCTAGAAATGAGTTGGACTCTTAGGCAGATTTGAATGCCTGAACTTTAAAATTTATGTGAACTTTGTTCATAATGCTAAACTTGAACCTTACTTTGAGAACATGTGAATATATATATATATATAATTTTTTTAAGAAATATGATAATTGATATTTGAACATAAACCCTAATTCTAAACCTCACACTCTGATAGCGCTAAATCGGATTAAATATGTCAGTTATTTCATATGGGGATCAATCACCTGGTATCTGGTTCATGGACTAATCGACTTTCGTGGAGTGTTATGTCTGATTAGAAAATGTAACACAAGATTCCTGATCCTTACATGATGCATTTTCCCCTGACGGCTGTTTTACAGGCCAGCTTCGGTGAGGTTTTTAATCCTGTCTCTATTCTGCATGTGTGGAGTTCCTATGTTATCCCCATGTTTCCTAATTCAACCCAAAGTCATGCAGTTTGGCTAATTGGTGCCTCTAAATTCCCTGCAGAGCATGACTAAGTGTGTGTGTGTGTGCGTGCGCACTGCGATGATCCTCCTGTATTGGGTCCTCCTCAGCTTTGTGCCCAAAATCAGGGTTTCACAACCCAGTCCCGGGAGACCCTTCCAGACAGTCCATGTTTTTACTCCTTCCCAGCTCCCGGTGGAATTTAAGGTACCCCAATTTAAATTGACTTCATATTCTTTCAGTTATAATTAGTCCAGACTACCTTAAAGTTAATCGGCTAAGCAAAGAAAAAATAAAAAAATCCATTTTCATGACACAGCCCCTTGGTAACTAGGCAATCTGACGCCTCTGATCGGAACCATTTATTTATTGCCAAGTACTTTTATATATGAGGAATTTACTTTGCAAGGACAATTAACATAATAAATTATAAACATACATAGAATAATGTACG
This sequence comes from Isichthys henryi, assembly GCA_026776945.1. Classification (NCBI taxonomy): domain Eukaryota; kingdom Metazoa; phylum Chordata; class Actinopteri; order Osteoglossiformes; family Mormyridae; genus Isichthys; species Isichthys henryi. The sequence continues at coordinate 8,224,715 of JAODJX010000035.1, read as the reverse complement.
GAGTGCAGATCATGTGCACAATGCAATGCAATGTGGCAGCATGTTCATCAAATGGTCTGGGGGGATTATACTGGTATCAGACAGTTTATGCAATGCCCTTCCGAAGAACAATTACCATCTGCATTCAGTGTGTGCTCTTAAAATATAAATGGAATAAAACTTTCCATTTCTGTAGCTGATATGGAACAATGCTGAACGATTTGTCATAAAAGTGAATTGCAATTAAAGACTTAGTAACATGCCAGACAAACTGGCAATAAATAAGGCCACACTGACAGATGGACATGAAAGATAGATAGATAACAGATGGATATTTACAAATTTAAACAAAGATATTTGACCACATGTAATACTTCAGTATATTTTAGTTACAAAGGTTTTACCTTTCGAAGATGATAGTAAGCGCATTTATAATGGATAGCCAAATGTTGATATGATTGTATGTGCAACATTCATATGCATTTGCAGAACGAGGGAAACCCACTGAGGTTCGAAATAGTTATGAGGGTTCCGTGTAGGGAGGTGTTCACTTGTCTGTATATGCTCTTGACTGGATGATGGTATGTCATAACTGCTATGAGTCACACTGCCATGCATATTTGAAAGGTCACCATGTGGCAGGCCTCATTTCTGCTCTGATATTGTGAAATTCCTTTTTTGGTTGTCCTTGAGATTCCAGAGGCTTTTACTGAGCCTGGCTGGATGATCCCGGCCCTGAAAAGCGAGGGAATTAAGTCTGCAAAATCACAGGTTCACACATTACTTGACAGGAAAAGTCTTTCACCAGACAAATTAAAAAGTATCTATTAAAGAGACCGTTATAATTCTGACATTTAGCAGGTTCTTTGCTAGATATGGAATGAGAATGGTAGGCGACCGATTCTGTTGTTCTCTAAATCAAATCAAATACCTCTAACCTGAAGTAGTCACTGTGACCAGTATGGTCCTGTGGAAACCTCATGTTTAATGGGTCTTTTATAGGAGAATATTCTTTGATCTCTGACTGTGGCTAATGAAAAGTTTCATGAATCAAACAAGTTAAAAGTCATCTGTCTTCCAACTACTTATCCAGAGCAGATTTACAGGGGAACGGGGCACCTACATCGCATAGCAAGACAACTTGGAAGGATTGCCAGTCCATCACATACGCACCACATGTCATTTAGCATGTCTTCAGACTGTAGGAAAAAAAAACCTGGACACCACAGGATGAATATAGAGTAGAGATGGGATTCGAACCCATAACCCGGGACGTGCCACTGAGGCAACATGCTGTCCTTGAAATAATAAAATGTAACACTGAGACAGTGGAGAAAATGAATTCAACAACTCTGCTGTTCATACCAAAGCGGAAGTTAAAACAGGTATAATTGCCAGGTTCACTGATGCACAGACACAGTTTGCACAGCACCTCTGGCCAGCAGCTAATGTAATTATTATGGTTTTGGATTACATTAAGAGCAGTCACACTAGTGATTCATCATCCTATCACGGCTGAGTCTTGCATTATCTAGCTTTGAAAGATGCCCGGTTAAACATTATCTGCGTCAAGCCTCAAGTGTAGCTGAATCTGGTCTCCGTACCGCTCCGATTACAACAGCCTACTTTAATTTTGAAATGAAATATACATTGTCATAGGTAAAAATGTGGAAATATATATATATATATTTTCCGTTTCTAAATGTTGATTGGATTAGTATATTAACGCATGTAAGCCACACACACACATGGGTATAGACACACACCTACACACAAGCAAGCACATCTGTTTTAAACGTCAGATCTGACGCGCTCCAGCCTTCACGCTCCTTTCTTCACGACATTACGCTTCTCAGCTGCCGACACAGGGCGATTAATTCTCCGCTGCAGCTGATTAACCACAACGCTACACTTACTTTTACCACGGGAAGGGACTGCGTCTTTCCCCGAGATCGGCAGAACGCATAAAGAGAAATAAATAAAAAACAAACTCGATCGTGACTGAACATTTTGACGGCACCAAACGGGTCGAGATAGAAAATCTCTCCTTTTTACTACTTTGCTCTCCATGACCAGTAACGCAGGCTCCCTTGAATGGGGAATTCAGCCTGCTGATGGGGATGAAGATGCCTGGCAAAATTACACGAGGAGACCGGAGGAAAAAAAGCAACTTCTTTGAGTGGTTAATGTGCATAGACACCGAGAGCTTCAGCATTTCCGAACAAGGTAGGTGTTTTTTTTGGCAGTGCTTTTACTGGATATTAGATTCGGGATTTCCATCATGTTGAAATTATGGCAGGCGTATAGGCTTCATATCGGCTGGATATAAAGCGATCGCACCGGGTAGAAATAAAGCATTATACTTCAGCAAAGTTTTAAATAGGTGAGTTGTTTTTCTGACCATTTTAAACAGTATCATAAAGTATAACTAGACTGTGAGAAGAGTTGGTGCTTGTGCGTGTTTGCAAGTCTCTTCTGATTCCTTATATTCCTGAACCTTGATTGACTCTCATGTTGAAACAATTTGCATTAAAAATTAAATTAAATGCGCACGTTGAATAGGCACTATGGAAACAATAACATCAATTACCTTTTTAAAACAAGGCAGCGTTTGGTGCTGTTTATGCTGCAAGATCTTTAACATTGCGCCTGGTTTGAGAGTGAATTTCTCCCAAAGGGCTGCTTTTCATACGTGTGTGTGGATGGCGTTCAAAGGCAGAATTGTGATGGTTGAGCAGAAAATAAAATCCTAAAATGAACACTTGAGAACTGCGTGTAGAACTGGCTATCCCCTCTCAGAACTGAGCACTTAATCCCAATTGACAGGTAGCTCAGTCAGACTGTACACCACAACAGGGCTTTTGCCGAAGTGACAGTCACCATACACACCCCCAGCAGCAGATGACACCTCACACGGATCAAATGCAAACACGAATAACTGGAGACAAGTTATTATTAAAGTATACTGTGTCCTCTGTCATTAAACAATCGTTTACCAATTTCCAATTCATTTACACTGTTATTCTGGAAATCTTACTATATATATCAGGACCCCCTTACAGCAGTCATAAACATGTAATGTCCATTGAAATTCACAGAATAATCGATCGTGTTTTTATAATGTACCGTAATATTTTATTAACTAGCTGTTAGTAGCTTGTTCTGTCACGTGGTGCGTTATTACAGATGTATTACAGAAGTATGTTAAACAGATGCACATTAAAGCAAGGTTTAAGTGGGTGTTTTAAATTTAACCTCAAGACGAAATGTATGCATTTATGGCCTGTAGGTGGCAGTGCAGATTAGCTATTAATTTGTACTACTCGGTATCTTTCATTTATTTACTAGACACACATTTAATTGCCGGACCATTTGAAAACAGTATTTTTTTCTGTCTGATGTTTTTGATTTTTCTCTGTTTCGTCGTACCCGGAAAATGTTAATAAAATATACACGTGTTTTCATCCATGCTACCAATTGAGTTTATATAACAAAGAGTGAACTATGACCTTGTAATGTACCTGTCATCTTGAGAAAAAGACTTGTTTTCTGGATAAATCAGAGCGTGAGGTTAATGTCATGTACATTAAATGGTGATTCCAGTCTTTTTGAAAAGTTTAGAGCTATGAAGCTATCCTACAATAGCAGCGATGTGAAGATGAACTCTGTTAACCGAGTGTTTTGTATCTTTTAAGATTTGTGTACCGATAGATAATGCCATAATCTGAATATAAATGGTTACTCTACGTAGTTCGCTTGCCCAGAAATTGGCTTAATATAGGCCAGTGCAAACCACAGAAATAACAGATATCTTGGGTTACTTTTACAGTAGCGGAAACGTGTCACAGCTATGCTAATCGTAATTTTTAAATACTTGTGTGTGTGTGTGTATATCTGTGTGTGTCTGTGTGTTGATTATGTATATATTACATACAAATATGCCCACAATGTGATAAAATGTTATTTTTACGTGGGGACTCAATTTTATTAAAACTAAAAATTCCAAAAGTTTTGCATTTAGTTTGCTTATGGTTATGGTCTGGGTAGGGTTTAAGGTTGGCCTTGATGGGATTAGGTTTTTTTTCGGTAGAAATGAATGTGCAGTCCCCACAAGGATATGACGTGTGTGTGTGTGTGTGTATGTGTGTGGCAGGGGAGGGCTCGGTTGCTTTTAAAACCAAACCCCAGCCTCTTAAACAAAGGGCAGCCACTGTGATAGAACTGCCAATAGGTTAAGACTCATTATGGAGGTTGCAAAGACTGCTACAGTCTCCCATTACCTGAGCTGCTCCCATGCAGAGGGAGGTCCAGTGCAGTGCATGCAGCTCCGCAGGCGCAGAGAGATGCCAAACACGAGGCTTGTTTTACTTATTCCTGTCTCCAGCATCTTCTGTGCATCACTTCAGGGAATGTCTAACTCGCAATGCTGCTCTAACCACATAACCAGTTACACAAAGGCTGTTAATATCGTCTGCAAAGTAGCAATGCTAATACCATAGCCACGCACAAGCTCTCAAAAGTGTTTGTAACTGAATTAGCCTGAATACAGAATTTGAGATTCACGATAGATTCCATATTCTAGATATTGAAGTGGTTATTTGTTTCCTGAAGAGCATCTGTGCTCCTAATGCATTATGAAATTATGCGTAAAGATCAAGGTAACATGAACAGGTATTATCTGCTTAGGTGTCTAGGTCACAGACTCTCATGTGAAACGTAGCAGTCACAGACAGTATACTGTCTGTGGCATCATATCTCCATGCTTGCAGCTTGCAGTCTGGGCGATTCTGTGCCCTTGTTGTCTGTGAGCCCTTGTGTGTGCCCTTTAATGGCATGTCTCTCTGTTTCATGCCCCATGCTTCCTGCAACAGGCCTTAGACTTAACCTGCATTGGGTAAACAGATACAGAAAATGAATGGAAGTAATGGACACTGGATAGAGGATGGTTGTGGAGAACCTGTGGCCAGGATAATCTGCTGGTTACCGTTCAGTCATAGGCATCGCCACCATTAAATCTGAGGGGGACGTTTCCCCCTCACATTTCATAATCATTCGTTTGGACCCCCCCCCACATTTAACATAAAAATTTGTTTTATGCCAGTGTGTCCCCCCCACATTCAAAATGTTTCTGACGCCCCTGCGTTCAGTATCCTGCAAATGTTTAGGTTTTTCTAGGGTGACCACCTAATCCATGTCAGGGGAGGCACTATGAGTTAGGACAGGGTTTGTAAATTTCTCAATGTCAATTTTGTCAATTTAAAAGACCTGGATTTCACTTGAGCACTGATTTCCTGCTGTGTGCTGATTGGTCAGTCTCCTATAAATGCATGTGTCACTAATGTTAATGTGAAACAGCTGGATGAATCTTTCAATCAAGGAAACAAACCAGTAAAAGCACAAGAAGAATTGAACTGATTAGCGAAGCACAGGGGCGTTTTCAGTTTTAAAGTATTTTTTAAAAGCTGAAATAGCTCATAGTGTCTCCACTGACAGGAATTTGGTGGTCATCCTAGGTTTATCTATTTCTGGTTGAATGAATATAATTAATTTCAATAACAAGCACATAATTATATAAGTAAATTTTATAACTAGAACGTAAAATCAGGTTACGATATGAATTGGCTGTTTGATTTAAATATATATGCGTATACAAAAGTCAACCACGCCAAACTTCACTGTGCACTGTTTAGTAATTTAAGATTCCTGTGTGGCTGAGGTTATATCAAACATGTTTAGACACTGCCATAATTAATTTCTTTGCAATACTGATGTAGTGTGCGATTCATACATGTGAATAGATTTTGAAATTCTTACGATAAATTTCAATGGAAAGAATGCAGGATAAATGTTACGTTCTGCAGTCTGTTGCGCTTGGCATTAAATGCTTACTATTTGTGAATATGTTGGTAATCAGCCTTTGCAGAAATTGCACCACTTTTGTTCCAAATTCAGGTAATGGAGCATCAGTCATTACAGTTTTAAATCTTTTTCTTTACACAATGTAGTTATGATGAGAATAATACTGTATACCTCAGAAATGTCATTTCTTTAGGCAAATGAGAAGTGCAACAGCTCAGCACACACATCATTTAACTGAGCTATAGTTTTTAGTCTGTAATTTGGAAAGATAAATTGTTATTTTGGTAAACTGTAAACTGTTATTTTAGGGCAACTGACATTATGTGAGGTAAGTCAAACATCACAGTTGTGTAATTGTCAGTTACTGCAAATAATGACCAGCTGGTTGTTTGTTTATTTTTTTTTTTGTCTATTCAAATGAATTGCAGGTTGTTTTTAAATTGGTCCCTTGGATATTGGTAATTTGTTCATTTCGTTTGTAGGTTGCCCTTAAAAGGGGCCCCTTGGGTTATTGGTCATTTGTTTATTTTTGTCTGTAGGTTACTCTTAAAAGGGGCCCCTTGGGTTATTGGTCATTTGTTTATTTTTGTCTGTAGGATACTCTTAAAAGGGGCCCCTTGGGTTATTGGTCATTTGTTTATTTTTGTCTGTAGGTTACTCTTAAAAGGGGCCCCTTGGG
>JAODJX010000035.1:8175332-8210094 GCA_026776945.1 Isichthys henryi | reverse complement strand
GCTTCCGGGATAGGCTCCGGACCCCCCGCGACCCAGTAGGATAAGCGGTTTGGAAAATGGATGGATGGATTATTATTATTATTGCTATTAGTAGTATTAAAGTTTGTATTAGTATTGGTGTTAGTTACTGATCTGCTGCTCCTCCATCACTGCTAAGCACCTCCTTTGAAGCACCATGTAATTTGCGACGTGATTGCAACAGGTACAGATTGTAACAGCTGGAATCTGATACAGAAAATTGGAAGTTCAAGACTTAACAAGTTGAAATGCACCTGGTCAAGGTTAATGGACGATTTAGAATTCACAGTTCTACCGTGATGTGAAGACAGAAGCTGTAAAATACATACAAAACATTCTTAGTTCGCTTTTGGAATACCTTAATCCAGTGGCGTGTTCAGATATTAAAATCTTTGAATATTCTTTTTAAAAGCAGTGAGGAAAAAAATAAATAAAAATGATGAAAAGGGCCCCGAGACATTAAGTGTTAGTTGTGCAGCAGTATGACTGATAAAATGCTCAGAGGGTTGTCTAAGAGATGGGAAAGGCAGGACATAACAGCACTGTGGTGAAAGTGCTTTACTGTATATAATTCCATCGTACCTCTCGTGCTGGTAATTTTATGAAAAATGTTAAGCATTTTAAAATGTCAAGAGAAGCATGCAATACGCGTACAGTGAAGCAATAGTGAAGCTACAAATAATTATAAAAAACTGTTTTATAATATGTCTATCACTTTTAATAATATTTTTTTTGGGGACCCTAAAATTTAGCAGTAAAATCCAGTGCCTTATTAAAAAAAAAAAAAAAAAAAAAAGGGAAAAAAAAAACCATAAGACAGGCCATAAAAAGGCCACCTGACTCAGTCAGCTAAGTTGATGCTGTTCTGATTGAAAGGGGATTGTGAGGCATTACTGCTTGAACTCACAAATATATAAACCCTTCAGCGGCTCCATTTGGAAATGTCACTCCGGTCACCTGGGAATAGCTTAGAGTCTGATGGAAGACGGGAGGTTTTAATAACATCTAACGGTGTGTTTCAGTGGTGCCTGGGCACACGGGCTCTCTCTCCTGGACACGAGCTTGTGTGACTATGGCAGTGGGCCTGTAGCAGGAACTGGGCCTGAACTGACAGGCCTCTGAATATAACGGTAAGGTAACCATCACACAGTGCAGATTTATACCTCCCAAAGGAGACCCAGCAACCTGGAGGTGGTCGAGGATGTAACCGCTCAGGAAAACTGAAAATCTTACGGAGCTCGGTTCTCAAAAAGGCAGCCGTGACTTGAAGGATCACGCTGTGGGCCCTAGGATTTGTCCAGCAGTGGGGGGGGGGGGGGGGGCACGATTGGAGGCTTCCCCCAACGATGTTGAAATATAGACATGCCCCAGCCGCTTGACTCCCTTGTGGGGCTTCTGTGGGAGGTGTTCAAGATGCTTTGTGGGAATCAGCGGCTGGATTTAACCTCGGGTGGCTGGGGGGACACATTGCGGACGACGATATGAAGCATTTTTTTTTAGCAATGGCGGCCCTCGTCGCTACTGCTAATGCTCCACGCTGGTTGGCAGTTGGGGAAAAATGGATTTCAATGCGCCTCTCTATTGGGACAGGTGTGGGGGGAAAAAAAAAATCACAATTTGTGATGAATTTTTGCACTGACATCCAGAAGCTGCTGTCTATAGTACTGAGTTTGTTCTGCATTTTTTCCCCCTTTGGCAGTAATTGACATCATACTTCTTTGGCGGTGGTCTATTTTAGCCAAAGCATTAATGCGTAAACTAATGTTATTAATATGATGAAGAACCAGAGTACTTCCTCTGGTAATTAGTACAGAACCTTAGCAGTTCAACCCTGGGGCACAAGAGGCTGATAAGGAATTTGGGAACCCAGGAGAGTTTTACTAATAAACAGAGACAAGAGTACAGGAGCAGATGTGGTTTAACCTTTTGCCAGGAAGCTGATGTGCCGCGTACGTGTGAAGTGATGTGAACAGGAACACAGGAAGTGACCTACGGATTGGATTAGCAGTCTCCGATCCATAAAAGTTGTGACGGTGTAGTCACCCATATAAATAATAAGCTGATTATCCGAACAGTTTCCTCTTGTCACGATCGTGGCGTACGCAAGCGGCGATCGTGCGGGTAGGTGAGTAAGGATCAGGCAAACAGGCTGGAATCAGGGCAAACTAGGGGTTTAATATGGAACTGGGAGCAGGGAACATCAGACGGAGCGAAAACATCCACCAAACCACAATGACGGACAAGGGAAACAGGTAAGACTAGGACTTAAGTAGGACGTGACTAATCAAAGCAAGTAGACACAGCTGGAGACAATCTGGGTAACACACGTGGGTAACCAGGGGGCGTGGCACACACGAGGATCGTACGAGCTGGGCATCACACTTGTCATATATCATAGCTTATTCTCTTGTGGGTTTTGTGCTCTTATATTGTGTGTTATAACAGGATTCTCTACTGTCATCATACAGAACCCAATGGGAAAAATTATATATAAACATTCATAGTTCTACCCCTTGCATGTGTCTTCTGGTGCAGTCCTGTTTAAAATTGAGGCCTGGATATCACAATCTTTGTATAATCTATATTATTACATGGACAGAGTGCTCTAAAATGATTGTCTGTATAATTAGCTATGAATTTTGTCATTCTTGATGAATTTTGTCTTTATGGTGCTATTTATATATGGCACCGCTAATCCCTGCTCCTTCAATAGCATTTGATATTTACTCCATGCCTTTGGGCCAGAGAAAATATTTCATCATAGCTTCTAGTGACTAAGCACTTCCCTGTTACAATGGACGTGATGGTCTGTGTAGGTGATTAGGTACATGAAATTAAACTGTATGCTTTCTTGCTCTCATGCACGGTCCCTCCATAGTGTTCTGGATGATATTAATGGGCCCCTGTAATCACTGAAGGGTGATTGTCCTAAAACTAAGAGGGGGAGTAAGTGTCCCAGGGTAACAGGGGTGATGCTTCACTTAATGTGAACATTAAAAAAGGCTTAAAGAGGTTGAGCTTGTTCATAGTGTAATGGCTGCAGAATTGCATTTGGGGATTTTGATTGGCAGAAACCTTTAACCTCAGAAGAACATGTCATAACACTGATAATAAAGTGTGACCTGATATTGATGTAAACATTAAGGCATGATGATTATACTGGTGAATTTTGAAATGAAATACAAACACATGTATCCATGATCCTACGCTCAGCACACCAACATGCATTATGCTATTTAAATCAGTCATTTGAAATCATTGCCTTACATGTGCATAACATGCAGGCAGAACAGTAATCAAACATGCGTGTTTTCAATTTCTTTGCATTTAATCAGAGAGATTGTTTTCTTTCTGTAGTTAGTTTTTTTTTTGTGATGTGTCACTCCTGATTACCATGATCATGGCAGGAACTATGGATTAAAGGCAGAGTTGATGTAGCTGGAATGGCAACAACGGCAGCGGAGGGTGGCGCTCAGCTTGAAGCTGCTCGATGCGTCTGACGTATCTGATGTAAGCGGCTCTCTTACCTTCTGCTCATGTCTCGCTGGACGTGATGGTGCACAGGCTGACATGACTGTGACTGTGAGCTCCGTGCCGGCCTGTTAAAATGACTTGGACGTCTCAACAGACATACTTCTACGTCGGGGTGGGGTGATGACTCCCTCCTGTTTCTGTGCTGTCATGTCGTTGCTTAGATTTCAGCTTGACAGTGGAGGTGGAAGAAGAGCCTGCTGGAAACTATTATTATCTCACAGTGAAGCAACTTTTCATCCCAGGAATTAGTTGGACCACGTGTCCTCGGCACCGAGGCCTGGTTTCTTATCCCGAAACTTAATGATTTTCTCTGTGTATTACTTAGTAGTTGGACCATCGCATGGGGGAAAGATTTTCTCTTGAGCTGCTGACATCGGTTTAATTAGTCATTCTCAGTTCCGCTTTCCACATACAAACATTTTACTGTTAAAAACAAAAAATCAGCCCTTCTTGCATGCTGTATTAATACTGAACTGTTCTTGTTTCCACCTTTTTCCCTTCCATATTTTTCACATTACGGAATGGCTCAAATCCCAACAGAGGTCGTCCCTTCAATGATTGACAACATGTCAGGTCAACATGGAGTGGGGAGGGGCGGGGGGTCAGAATTAGCATACACCTCTTCTAGTGCATTGTGTACTTTCACTCAGCCCCCTCTTGTCATTCTAAACGCCTGTGGGTTTCATCGAGCAGCGAAACGCGTTTTGGAGGAGAAGGTATATTTGCTTAGTTCCGCCTACAGCCCCATGGATGCTGAACTCACAGTCGACGTCATCGTACAGTGACGAGAGGGAGAAACCGCCCTTATGAGCTACCTTAATAAAAATCAAGCTTCATCTGGGTATTGTGGGAATTCTGCTAGCAGTGATTTAACCTTTATTTAACCCGTGAACTACTGGTTAGGCCTCAGTCTCATCTTGCATTAGAAAACATTAATAATGCAAAACATCTTTAAGTCATCGCAGCAGTTTGTTCCTGAAGATATATTGGCAGTCTTTCAAAATGTCAATATGGGGTGTGGATTGAACAGTAATTTTTACCCAACAGTCAGGGATAACTATCATAGATGTTCGTTATTTCCATAGTATGTTCAAAGGTACCTTTTTTGATAGACATTCATACTAATGCCTGTGCAGTATGAGCTATTCAATCTTACTGGTGACATAATATTGTTCATATTTTGTTCATATTTTGAACATCAAGTATAAATTTTCACACATTGAGATTAACTTCGTTTAGCCCTGTATGAGGCTTTGTGTATTAACTGCTGGTCCATGAACTGATTAATACTGACTTTATAAAGGGATGGTGATTTTCACTTGGTTTCATGTCACAGCACAGGATTAGTGGTCTAAATGGGAACATTTCGTTTTAGAGTGCCTGACAATTCCTGTCAATGAATCCGACAGATTTTAGCATCTTGGAAAAACCTATTTTTTCCCCATCAGTACTGTATGTAAAGACTTAGCATTACTGGACTAGTGTCATGCCTTTCGATACTAATTAGACCTCTCGAGTGTATCATTTGCAACGCTACATCTAACGTTGTTGATAAATTCTTAAAGGCGAGCGTCATTTTTAATAATTAGGCTGCTTGTTATAGATATAGAGGGGGATTTTTATTCTGGAGCAGTCATGCAGGATGGCACGGTATCTCAGTGGGCATCGCTGTGGCTTCACACCACTAGGGGTGTGAGTTTGGTTCCTGGCCTGGCTCCTGCGATATGTGCCGTGTGCAAGTTCCCTCTGGGTGCTCTGATTTCTCTGCCTTGCGCCAAACACATGTGGTTTCTGTGAATCGGTGTCTCTGAATTTCCCGTCGCATGTGTGAGTGCGTGTGCCCTGCGATGGACTGACATCCTGTCCAGGGTGTCCCCCTGCCTTGTGCCATGTGCTTTCTGGGACGGACTCCAGGTTTGCCATAATCCTGTATTGTATAAGTGGCTGTGGGCAAGTCGGGCTAAAATAAAACAAAAGGATGGCTTGTAAAATTATCATTCTTGATAATTTCAACATGAAATGTGTCATTGCCTGCCATTTATATTTTGGCAGGGATTTAGCTTTGAGTCTTTTCTCTCCCAAAAACAGGTTTTTGTCTAATTTCAGTTGAATGCATGTAACTGACTGTATAATGCACCCAGTGATAATTTCCACCACAATAATGGGTTAATGTGAGAAAGAAAATAAACTTCAATATTTTTTTATGAAACTGTAATAAATGTTTGTCATCTATTGGACGGAAAACTTAAGTGTCAGTGATAGGAATGCATTTATTAGTGTAGTGTTTTGTGGGTGTTGTTCCTGAGGCAAAAGTACAGAACATTTTAAGAAAAAATAATATATTAAAATACGTGTCATTGCAACTGCAAAATCTCATTTTCACAGCAGCAATGATTATGTTCGTGTTTGACAGTGACGCCAAGCAGCAGCCAATGTGTTACATTTCACAAAAGGTTATTGGTTCAGATCCCTTAAAGGAAACTGCTGTTACACTAAGACATGCAAATATACAAACTTTCTCTGTGCACAGACAGATGTAAATGAATGGTGTGTTTGAACTGAAATAAATTAATAATCATACACCACATAGTACAAATGCCATGTGATGTTAAAATAATTATTGTAAATTTTATAGATATACATTATATCTATGTGGTATGTGATAAATGCAGAGCATGCAATCATTTTTCTTTACTGGAAACTTTCTCATGATAAAAAGTCTGCTTCGCTCTTAAGTAGGAAAACTGGCATGTGATTTACTGATTTTATGGAACCAAGGCAATGCCTTGGACTCTCATAACAAGTCTAGTGAATTCCTCACTTTATAACATTTCCTCTGCCAACTGAGCCCACTCTTCTCAGGTTTAAAATATACTTTTCAGGGAACATTTTTTTCCACTTCAAGTAGCATTTTACAGGGAATAATTTTGGCTTATTTGTAAAAACCGTTACTTTCTACAACATTCTACTTCATCCTCCCATCCATCTATCCTTGTCAGGGTCATGGGGGGGGGGGGGCCTGGAGCCCATTCCAGGCAGCTAAGGACACAAGGCTGGGGCACACCCAGGACAGGATGCCAGTACAGTACATTCTACTTGTTTTTTCTACTTTAAATGATGCCATAGTGACATAGTCATTTCTTATGGGCTATAGACATAGCTGTCAACCACTGTATATATTATATTTGTCCTTTTGAACCAAGTACTTCAGTGTTTCAACCTCAGCAAGCAATGGAACAAATGTGTCAGGCAGTGAGCGATGTCAGTATGACTGATTCTCTTTGAAGTGTAATGGAACAATGAATTAATGATCTCATAGGCCACTTTTGAGTGCAGGCGGCTGTATTCTTACACCAAGGACTTCAAGGCTTTCAACTTAAGTTACATGAAAACCTCTTACCTCCCCATCACAGCTTCTCCACCCAAAATAATTGTTCCCAGTATTTTTTTTCTCACCTGACTTTAAGGGCAGAATTTCGAATTTAAAGTTGGTGTTGTAACTATGGCAACACCACAAAACATTCTTGGTTCTAAAGCAAGTGTTGAGTTTGAGGCCTCTTTACAGACTGGATGCTATGTAACACTAACTGACATACCTAGAGTAAGTGCTGTGAGGCTGGGCTTGATATGGAAACGAGAGCAGGACCTAGAAGGAAGGTGAGAACTGACAAAACCCAATATGATTATTGTAGTCACATGAGGAATCCATGACATGAAGATTGTCTTTCAGGGTTTTGTACTTCCCTAATATATATTTATAAATGAATATCTAATCTGCCTCTCCCTGCATGTAACTGCTACTTTAGGGTTTAAAAGGCAGGCCATTTTCACCTTGTCAAAACCAATTACATCAAAACAAATTGTAAATCCGATGAAAGAAAGATACTTACCTATATCTTGCAGGCATTTTATGTCATTATGAAGGATGGAAAATGTTAGGTGTTTATCAGATTTCAAAACACAGACAAGGGTATCTTTTTACAAAAAGGCATTTTTTTTTAAAGCGAAATCAGGTTAGGTGTATTTCATACCCTCAGCTTATTCTGTCTCTAGAATGTTCGTTTTTCACTTTGTATAAATGGATTATCCTACAGTATTCAGTGCAGTTCGGTATGCTGTGGGATCGGCAAAGTCAGCTATGCTTTCCCCAATGTTTTTTACCCTCTAAAGTAGCCAAGGAAGACTTAAGTGGTCTCTGAAAGTCCCAAGCCTGTACTTTTTTTTTTTCCTGTTTGTCCAAGCAGGGTATCCATTTTTACATCAAAGAATGCAGAAAGCCTGGATTCATGAGTGAGCCTGTGTCCGTCGCGCTTTGGAATACAAATTAGGTAGCGTATCGAATGCAGGACTCTGCCATTCCTCTGTAAGGACATGGAGGACATACGTTTTCAACACCAATGTCCACCTTCTAATGCCATCATCAGTGTAACTGAGGGTTTGCGACTGTAAGTGTTGGTTGCTGGAACAGATGGACACATTGCAGTTCAGTGGTATCGTCCCAAATAGATGAACATGTATCGAAAGAGAAAAGAGAGCAAGAAATATGTGTGTTTTGGTGTTTGTGCTGAGACTCGGAAAAACGTGTATTTTTATATATAATTTATACACACATTCTCTCTCTCTCACACACACACAGTGCTTGAAGTGGGGAAAAACAGGTGTTGCTACCTCCCTTGTCATTCCACACCAGCATCTTTTGAAAGGTACTAGTACTGTGTACTGGTGAGTATCTGCCCACTTCAAACACTCGATTTTACTTATATATGGCTTCTACATTTAAGGTGATACTATGACTGTCATTATTTAAATGTTTGAACGAGAATGCAGAGAGGATTATGTTATATATTTTTTTTGTAAATGCCTGAGGATTTGAGCACAGGAGTGTGTTGTTCTATGGGAGTCATGCTATATCGATATTAATTTACTCATGGTTTTCAAGATAGATGAAAAACCAATTACATGAGGCACCAACTGCAACCAGAGATCAAATCCAATCTTGTACAACAACTTGTTATAGTGTTTGATTTAAGCTGGTAGTTTACTGTGGAAGCGGTTAAAGCAGCCCCTGCCATGTGACCCGTGTGATTCGCTGTGCCGTTTCAGCACCATGGAGAGCTGCCGACTAACGGGTGGAGCACGCGCGCTAAACCCCCCAGATGTCAGCCCGTTTTTTTGGGACCGGCTCACGCCGGCTTCGCATGTTGACCCGGCAGTTTGACATAAACAAGATTTAGTGTTGGGTCAATATGGGTCAGGCAGCTACAGCTCTGCTCAGCCTTGATGTAATTGGAAAGGGCTTAGAGTTTAGCACTAACAATTAAGTTCAGCTCAGAAGTCATATGACTGCTGCTTTTATCTTTCTTGTTTAGTTTATAATGATCTTTTGATTTGATTTCAGTGTATTTTTGCATAGCACATTTGCCGTTGTGTTTGGCCCAAATGCAAAAAGGGAAATTTACAAAAAATTTTGATTAGTCTAAATTGATAGTAATAGAAGACAATAGATTTCTTAGAAACCCAATAGCTTATATTTTATTGGGCTGCTTTGCTTGGAGGCTTTGCCAGTTTACTGTGATATTATGGGGTGTCACATCTAAGATGCATTCATTCGTATTTTGTGTCTTGTGTGTTTTGATGTTATATTTGCCAGATAACCATGTCTGGAATTGAATTCAGTTACTGTATACTAAAGTAATGTGTCTAATTAGAATCCATGCAACTTCCTGTTTTGGTCTGACGGCGTTTTTGAAGAGTTTTGTCTGCTTGTAATAATTGTTTTAAATACCTCCTGTAATTTATACCCTGCTGCCTAATCAGCTTACCTCATCATGTGTAACAATCCATTTTCTATGCAACAAACAGATTTTCAGGCATCAGTATTTAACGTTTTTGAACTCCTTTTTGGTCTGCATTGGTGGTACAATTCCCATCCTTTCTGCTGTAAATACTACACTGAGATTCAATTGAAATTCACATTTCTCTTTTAAATGTTGAAAATTTCATAGCTTACAGTCATTCATCACCAGGTTGGTATGCTTATGTATTCACTAGGAACTCATTAAGGTGCTATATCATGCTGTTAAAGTATATCTGTAGAGTTAACCACAATACAACCTACCTGTGTGTGTGTGTGTGTATGTGTGTGTATACACCTTATAAGCGCAATACTGGATTCAATTATGGTAAAAGTCTTCAAAAGAATTTGAAGCCAAAGTGAAGGAGAAACATTTATATGCTCACATAACTCAAACGTACTGAAGCCTGTTGTAATTTTCTACTGTTACATCCATTTTTTTCCCGGATTAAAGTGAACTTGGATTGTTCTATCTGATTAGCATGATATATCGGAACCTCCCATTGTCTTTGGAAGGCTGCTACTCATAGAGCTTGATTAACGCTGTTTTCTCAAGATGGCACTGTGTACAGGACGCCCTGGCAATGGATCGCCAATGCGCATGTGATGCAGGTTATCCATCAGCGGGTCTTGCCGGAATGAACTGGGGCTAGGTTGAGGCGGAGCACTGGGCGTAGTCTACCACAGTAACTGGCGTGAACCTTGGAACGAGGGTGCTTATTCCACTAACCTCTGCTGGGTACAGGCTGCTCGACCCCAGGCTCTGTGTGATGTCACCATCAAGGTTCAAGCTCGGTGTCCTATACACCTGCTTGCGTCTTTTCCCTACATAGTTACCGAAGGCCATTGATTTGTGCCTTATACCTGACGCCTAAAAAGAGGTTAAATTGGGTAGAGCTTGTGCTCATATCAATTTATTTAGCTCTGTAGCCAGAGAGGTTTTATTCATGGAAACAGTGGGGTGTCTTACTGTTTATGTTAATTACAAAAGCTAACTAGCACACGGATGAGGATCTAATGCGATTGTAACATTAGTAATGGCTTTTTGAAACACTTTTGGAAAGATTATTTTGTCATCAGAGAATCTGGATTACATTTATTGTGTGTGTCATTGCACTTTTCATCTGTTTTGTAATAATAATGATTTGAGGATCGTGGGGGGGTAAGGTGTTATTACAAAGCTCCTAAAGCTTGGAATGCGTGTGAATCACTTTTAAAATGTGGAACACATTGGAGTGCATCATGATTTTGTAACAATGTATAGAGCCACGGCCCCATAAGAGGGTATAATTGACATTGTTCACATTTCTCGACAGGAATTAAAACCACACTGAATGGATGAATGCAAAGCTTTCATCACTGTATTTGCTGGCGAAATGTAGCTTTTAGACTCAGTGGGAGGAATGAATCAAG
The DNA here is from genome assembly GCA_026776945.1 of Isichthys henryi. Taxonomy (NCBI): domain Eukaryota; kingdom Metazoa; phylum Chordata; class Actinopteri; order Osteoglossiformes; family Mormyridae; genus Isichthys; species Isichthys henryi. The sequence continues at coordinate 8,199,275 of JAODJX010000035.1, read as the reverse complement.
GAAAAGGACAGGCCAGCATTCTCCTATTGATGACTGCAGTGCATTATATGAAAAGTGTATTAACATTTTCCATGGGCTACCTGACTGTATGCAGTAAAATGAAAGATGCCAATTAAGACATATATCATCATGAAATGATACAAAGCACAGTGTCATTCAACACGGAAGCTACTGCTATTTAGGTGACCTTTCCCTTCCAAAGAGAAATTGAAACTTACGAAATTAGTTTAACTAAATGTAAAATGAAAGTCGTCAGAAGTGTGGGAGCTGTGATGTTGTGAACCATAATCGGCATCTCAATGTAGTTTTCAGTTCCATGGTAACATTGTCAAAAAATAAAAATGCAGTTTTTGGGCTTCCACTCTCACTAATGTATTTTTACAAATTTTAATGACAAGTTAGCATGTCCGTAACTCATATGAAAACTTCTCACCAGCATGTTTACACATAAATGTTTGACACAACTATTTCCCAGAGGAGAATACATTTCTAGATAAATTTAGGCAACGCGCTAATATAAATTCTGCAAGGCAATTATTGGCAAATTAAGCTTAAGATGCCACAGTGGCGTTTTCTTGGCTGCTAAAGGAGAGATGATTTAATTTGCTGGGTCATAATTACTTAGCGAGTGTCCATTGTTTGCACGGTGGCGTATTGTACAGCTTTGGTTTTTTTTTAGTTCCTTGTAGTTGCCGATCGGATCCCAGTCCCCCCGAGCTTTCTATACTTCCTTACCATAAATAACCACGGAAGTGGTGCAGTGGGACTCCAAAATGCATCTCAGAGGGTGCCCAACCGTCTGTGAAATAACCCAAAGTGCCAATTTTTTATTTTTTTTTTGTGGGGGGGGGGGGGGGGGGCGGGGGTCAGATTTAACATCTTCACCTTCCTCCCAAATAATTCGCACACAGCCATACTATTTTTTGTAACATTTAAATACGGCTCCATTTGCATATGGCTGCTGATATACATTTTTTTTTATTTTAGAATTGGTATATTTCACTGATGAATTCTCAACCACGCTGATCAGAGATTGTGGAAATGTAATTCAATCAGAATTTCTTTCTGCTAACGTTGTACGAGCAGGTGAAGCCGTGTCCCTTTAAAAGATGCCCAGCGTGGAAGTTCCTCTGGAATCCACTAGGCGCAGCTTTGCTCCATTTTTGATGCTCCATCCTCCGTATCACGGGCATGAGGAGAAGCTCGGCGTCGCACCAGTAATGCACCGAGAATCGTGAGGATGTGAGGAGCCGATGGGGAAAAAACAGAAAATCAGCGCTGTACCTTACATTGCAGGGGTGTATCAGCGGGTCATCTGGATCAAGGTGAACTCCATGCCGTGTCTAGTGGACAGAAACCTGCTGGAATAACCTCCCCGGATTGTTTTGCATGTACAATAAAAAGAGTGTCGTCAGTTTATTTTACCTTCTGCAAGATCGCTGGATAGAAATCATGACGAACTGTATTAATCTTTAGGTAACTAAAAAGTCCTCGATTTCCTTTTTTCCATAAAAGCCTACATCTTTGTGTTCGGAGATACTTTTCCATGAGTCGTTCATGAAAAATTCATACTTTTAATACAGGTCATAACACAGGTGAAGGATGACATCGCGCAGAAGAGACTTAACTTACAGCGTTTTCATTTTTTCTCCTTTTTTATGCAACCATTGCTGGTAGATATGGATCATAACCAAAGTTTTTGCCATTCTGTATGCATGCTTGAAATAGACAGCGTCACACAGGAAATATATTTTTGTCTTGGTACTTTATCCGTAGGACTGCAAGTCAAACATTGAAAATTGTGGGTAAATACTGGACCAAGGGGGCAGAGGCTTAAGTTGTGTTTAATTCGTAAAGTATACGTCTGTCGATTTCTGAGGAAGACTCTTTAAGTCAGACATGTAAGTACATGCTGCATTGATTTTAAATTCAAAATATAAAGTGCATGTATAGTGAGTTCTTTAAAAATTAAAATTAGTGTACATTGCACAAATGTGTATAAAACATGCCCGAGTCTTGAGTCTATTATTTATTTATTTATTCGTTTGTACGCTCCCTTTGCAATTGGAAAACGAATATCCGAAATCAACAGCTATACAATGCCACCTGCCGCTTTTTAAAGAGCTTTAAATTGCTGAATAATTAAAAAAGAATATATAATTATTAAAACATTATTAAAAATAATGAGAAGACAGTTTTTACTTTTAACTGATATCATTTTCCAGCAGGCTTGATTACTTCGGCTTCTAATGAGAATAAGGAGCTTTATAAAAGGACGGCCAAAGCGGACTGTTTTACTATTTAGTAAGTGCGCATTCTGTCGCGTGAAGGTTACTGATAATGGGGAAAGTGGCCTTTATATCACGCTTTTCATGTTTGGATTTCGCTTGTAAATACGACGAAAAGTAATGCCAGCATCAGATTTATGCTCGGGCACGGAGACATGTGCAGCGAACGGTATTAGGCATTAATGTCCTTTTTTTTGCATTTTCGAAACGTTATTTCAATCGGTGTCATTTACGTAAAACGCGTTCTGGGAGTGTTCTGGGACGAGCGGAGAAGCGTTACTCACCGTTCAGCAATCCAGAGACTTTTTTCCTAGCATATGCCGTATCGATATCTTAATAATGAAATCTTTTTATTTTACACGAAGTATTTTTTTGCAAGTTGAGTTTAGAATTACTGACAAACTTTGATGCTGTGTACGTTTACATTAGGGTAACAGAATGGCTCGGTGGATAGCATTGTTGCCCCGCACCTCCAGTACCGGGGTTGAACTCTCACCTCTGCATTGTGTGTGTGTGTCTGTGTGTGCGTGGTGGTGGGGGGAGGACGTGTGTTTGCACGTCCTGCGATGGACGTGTCCAGGGTGTACCCCAGCTTTCTGCCATAATACTGCCTGGGACTGGTTACATACCACTCGGCCATCCCCAACAGGAATTAAATTGATTAGTATAGACAGGCTTTTAAAAATGCAAACTACTTTCTGCAGTTCTTTTCTTTTATGGGACTAGGAGCAGAATATTAGCCCATTATATTCCTCCTCATTTTTTAAAGATAAATGTTCATAGTCAAATAATCAATTAATCAATTCTTGTTGCCATTCAGACTCGCGCCATATTACCGCATCTGTACGGGGGAGGGAGCTAAGCTCATAAATGATAGCTTTTAGTTCCACTGGGATAATTATGAATGAATGACTGAATCTTTGCATCTTCTGTCAGTGGAGTTTTTACATCCCTTCAGGTTTTACAAATGCTGCAGATAAATGCCACAAAGTTTAATAAATCGTACAAGTCACCCTTGATAATTAATGTATATAATTAAATTTCCTTGGATAGCAACTTGATGTCTTCCTTCTATGTATATATTCTTCTTAGAAATACATTGATTGTGGATTATACTCTGTCTCTACACTTTGGACTATTCTCTGGAAACCCTATTTTGCCATTATGAAATATTGCACTTTGATAGCATTTCACTTTGATGTTTTAAAAAGACTTTATTCTCTTCTGATTATCAAAGATTGAAATGGTAATAGTAAATTATTCACTGGATAGCTGCTATATGGTGTCGGCATTATAAATGTCTTGTGGGATGTTTTGAATGTCACGTGGTAAGTGCATGAAGTTCAGCAGTATAGAGTCGGCCATGAGTCCTCCAGCGTGTGATTTGGTTTGAGATTGCTTAGCGGAGCCATTCAATCAGAAGGGAAGCAGCATCAGTGCCGTCTCCTCTCAGCATAAAAAATGCCGGCTTGGAGTGCAGCAGAATGACACTAGTGCATTGAAGGACAGCTTTTAGCATGCAGTTTAATGACCAATCCGAGCGGCAATCCAACGACTTGACCTTCAGCCGTGTTCTGGGATCGAGCCACTGCTCCCCCCTTCTCCATCTCCGGGGCCAGTTCTGTCTGCCGTGATAGACCGAAGGATACAGAAACAAGAATGTGAAACGGTGTGCAGTGGGACAAAGGATGCCCGATAGGAGCCAACACCTTTAATAGTCGTCCATTTGTCTGGGAGTGTAAGCTGGTTCCTTTACTTCCGCATGCCTGGCCCTGCCCCCCTACCTTGAGACACTAGTGCCTCTAACTTCATTGCAAGATGCACGCAAAGTACTTGACCAATCAGCTGTGATCCTTTGGGCAGATTCTATGCTCTGACCATTCACTGATGACTGTATTTACTCAATGTGTCTGTACGTGTATTTCTGGCAGTTATTAACTGCGCTTAAACATCCACCAGCATGTAGCACTGGGTATCGCAGCAACGCCGATGTATTTTACTTTTTTTAACAGATGCTTTGTCCAAAGTGACGTGAAAGTTTGCCAAATAACGCACGAGAAATGTACGAGTTAATGGAGTCAACTAGGCTTAAGTCCAGCTAGGCTTAAGTCCAGCTAGGCTAAGCTTCAAATGAATGCTGAGTTACAAGAGTAAGCAGTATTGGAGCAAGAGCAGCTACAAACGTATTAAGAAGCTATCAAACAGGAGCCAAGGCAAAAGAGGCACAAGAAAGTGCTGTAACTCTAACTTTCAGTTATTCAGTGCTAATAATTTCTGTTTTATTTTTATTTGTACATATTATTAGTGCAGTATCCTAGGTTAGTGATCTGGTATCAGCCTTTCAGTTTGAAGAGGCACCGGTCTTGCTAATGCATGTGATCTTAATGATTTCTGGAGAGTGGCATCTTGCTGCCTTGTTCGTTTTTGGTGTTCGTCTTTGAGAACTTTAGTATTTGCACATTTATGTGCCTCCTGAACACTTAGGGCCACACTCAAACTAGCCTCTCTTACCAAGTAGTGGGCAGAGTTGATGTTGGACAACAGGATATATGAGATGCTGCCCAGCTGCTGTAGCGTGATTGTAATCTAATACAGTGTTTCTCAAGCCAGTCCTTAGGGACCTTCAGACATGTCCATGTTCTTGCTCTCTGGGGATCCCTGTGGACTCGTTTGAGAAACACCGATCTAATACACAAATTCATCAGTTCTGGAACACATGATAATGAATTTCCCAGGAATCCCCTGATTAAGCTTATCTTAATGCCCTCCAGTGAGTGGGAATCGGAGTTCTTTTATCAGAAAGGGTGATGGACATACACTGGGAGCTGGGCTCGTTTGGGGGATTCCTTTCAGGCTCGTGCTTTGTCTCTGAAAACCCCTCAATGCTGGACCCAGAAGGGAAACCCAGCCTGGCAATTAAGAGACATTCTCCTCCAAACAGCTGGAAGAGAGAGACAGTAGAGTAAAGCAGTAACGGGCAGATATACAGTATAGGCTGAGAAAAGGGGCCAGAAAAATGATGGTCTGTGAAGTGGATGCTGGTAATGAATTGTCACATCATGAGGAAGAGAGGCCAGTTGTGCCACAGTGCATTCTGGTATACGTGCAGTTAACGTGGCCTCTAGAATCACGCCACAGTTGAAATGTGTAGGATTTGGACACCAGATACATGGCAAATTACCCAAATAGCCTGTCATCAACCAAATGAAATGTATTTGTCGTTACAATCCATTGCTACTATACCTTTTCTATATCCCTTTTTTGCATAGTTTGTACATTGTAAAGTATCACATTATTATGCAATACCAATGTTCATAATGAATCCTGAAGTTGTTCTGTACGTGTTGATTACTATGGTCAGGGATTCAGTGAGGTGCGACCAAGGGGTGTGATTCGGAAGGCTCATACAGGGGCATGAACACCGTTTTTATACGAAAGACCAAAAGGCAATTTGACATGCGTTTTCCTGCAATAAAATGGTGCTTAATAATTCCTCAGGTAGCTCTGAAACTCTGATTTGGGCTGATGTGAAGCTCTCGAATGCAAATGCTTCTAGAGTTTTATTCAGGCTGGTGCAGTCCAGCAAGCTAAGCACACTGTCTGAAATAGTCATCCGCCCTGCGCTGTAAATTTCCCATTAAGGTCACTGAGCAACTGCATTGGGGTAAAAAGTATGTGGTGATGGAATGTTTAGGCTTTTGACTGACTGCAATAATAATTCTGCTTTGTGCTTCTATATAACCGGGCCTTGACAGAGTCAGCTAAAATAATAGGCAGTTTGTTTTCTGCAGTGTGGTTTATGTAGTTCCAAAACGTTCCTGCTGCCTTTCTTGGTGGGGGGGGGTCATCATTAGTTCTTATTTTCTTTTCATTTTTATTTGCACTATTTGTTCATATGCCTATGGGGTGTCTGGTAAACATGCAGCTCTTTACATCTGAAACCTTCAGTGGAGTTTTGTTTCCCAGCCTCCATTTTCAGATTTGAATTGGGTGTTTAAACTGTGACCTAAAAGTACCACTTCTTTTTATTGAGCTGTTTCTGATATTGTGCATTCATGCAGTACTATTCCAAGATTTTCCCTTCAATTCAGTTTCAATTTATTTATTTCGGTTTCCTTACTCATGTGAGGAAGTTATACTGAGTTGTCCGTAGGATTGGTGTGATGAGGATGGGATATTTGTACAGATTGCTGATAGAATGGCAACAGAATGGACAAACAGATGTCCAGGGAGAGATTTTATTTTAGCTGTTCATGGTGATGTTCATGTCATAAGTAGTTTATAGCCTTACTGTAAAACAGTATATTAATATACCCTAGACAGTGCCTATTTGTGAACACCACACCTACTCAATACACATAGTGTTATCACTGAACGCAAAGACTTATATCTGACATTTATGTAAAAACAGTATTACTTGAAATGTAATTATTTTTCATATTAATAATAAATACTGGTATACATAATTTTGATATTAACGGTTAACTACAGGCCAATTTTTAAAGACAATTACTGAATAATTATAGATCTTTTTTTTTATTATTGTCATTGTTTTTGAGGTACTAGTAGTATTATTGACCAGCATGGTGACTGAGTGGGTCGCACTGTTTCCCCACAGCAGAATAGTGGGTTTAAATCCCGCAGGCGTTCTCTGTGTGGAGTGGGGGATTGTGTGAGTTTCCTCCTGTAGTCCAAAGACATGTAGTTAAGCTAATTAGCATCTCTAAATTGCTGCTTGTGTGTGTGTGCATGCGTGTGTATGTGTGTGTGAGCGGGTATACCTATCCTTATGGGGACGCAATGTCCCCATAACGTGATAAATATCTGTTTTTTTCCCTTATGGGGACCGGTTTCCGATTATCCACTTTAAAAGCAATTCTATCTTTATTCTGTCCTTATCCTTGGCATTATAATAATAAACTTATTTAGGTACGTAAAATACTGCATATACTGTAAAAGAAACCAATGTGACAGGATCTCACCGGTTTGTTCTGTCATTATAATAGTGTTAAGTAGTGCACTTGTAGCTGATCATTCATTGGAAGCTCAGCCTAGCTGGACTTATGCCTGGTTGACTCCTCAACAACATGTATGTTTGTAATGTGCTTATTTGTCCGACGTGTATGTTTGGACAGAAGTCAATGTAGTGCTTAATTGTGATGCTTGCGATAACTGAAATGTTTATCTCAGGTACATTCGCGGCTACTGCAAAATTGAAAATTTTCTTGGCTTGCGATGTTTTACTAATTTTTTATGGGCAAGAGACACAAATAAGTTAAATCTCTACAGTATAACCTGCTGGCTGTTTGATAAAATGGCCCTTTTGTGGAAGCTTTACTGTCGGATAGGGATGCGTTTCCTGGATACTACTTCACACGCACGTTTCATTCAGAAATAATGGTACTTTTCACATACTTCAGTCTGTCTCTCTCATTCTGCTGCTGATTGTCTATCAGACTACAGCATTGCAGAAATATTCCGGACAAGTGTCCCATTATACCTCAACACAAACCCCTTCCTGTTCCCACTGGCGCTCTTTTTTAGTTTATTAATTTACTGCATTAAATGAAAGCTTGATCATTGTTCCCACTGGGGGGAAAAAAAGCTTCTAAATTCAGATTTTCAAGCGGAACATGAAATTCACAGGACGTTTTAGACAAGTCACAATATCTGCCTTTCTCTCTCTCTATATATCTTTTTTTAAATAGACACATCTAAAAATGTTCTTATTCTAGTTGACTAAATATGAAAATTCTGAATAGTTTTGGCGTTCTAAAATGCGCTCCTCCAATTTTCTCACTGGGAGTTAAAAACCAGAAAAACTGGCATTCTTAAGACGTATCTGAACATTTGTCAGGGGGAGAAGATTTATAGGGTTCCAATGTAGGGCTATGGCTTCGGAATGTTCCGGTTGATAGCAGCAAAGTAAAACCAGAAAGGCTACAGAGACCTTATTCTGCCGATATTTTGTCCCTGAGCCCACGCTAATGATTTTCTTTTTCCATTTTCCACAGGATATAAACCAACAGCTGAACTGGATCTGATTCATTGGGCGACAGATTGCAGCAAATGGCTGCACTCTGCATATGGCGGGAATGGAAAACCAAATTGTTAGTAGGACATGAGGCGCTGAAGAACGACGCGTGAGCAGGCGGAGATGTCTTGGCCATAAGTGCGAAATCTTTCGGAAATCCTTGCGATGCGAAAAACTAATGAATATTTGGAGAACCTCATCTCTAGGAGTTTTGATGTGTTTCTAACTCTGGCTTGGGCGTGGATATAATTAAGAGCTACATCGTTTGCTGGGGTACGGGTTTGTTGTTTGAGGGCACATCATGCCCCCGCGAAGGCCTTGGCAGCCCAGCTGGAGCTGGGTACGGCCGCACCTTCTCGTGGGTGCAGAAGCGGCTTACTTTCTGTGGATGCTCGGCCTGGTGCTTCAGGCCCTAAGTGTTGCCTCGCAGAAGCTGGACGAGACGGACCCTGTGGTGAGCACCGCCTACGGCAAGGTGCGCGGTTTCAAAAAGGAGTTGAACAATGAGATCCTGGGGCCTGTTATCCAGTTTCTGGGTGTACCGTATGCAGCGCCCCCTACAGGAGAGAGACGCTTCCAGCCACCGGAACCACCAATCCCATGGTCGGACACCCGAAACTCTACCCAGTTCGCATCTGTGTGTCCGCAGACCATCACAGAGGGAAGACTTCCTGAAGTTATGCTCCCTGTTTGGTTTACGAACAGCTTGGAGGTCGTCTCATCCTATGTTCAGGACCAAAGCGAGGACTGCCTTTTCCTAAACATATACGTTCCCACTGAGGATGGTGAGTTTAGAATAGGAGAGAAAGAGAAAAACAGATTTAATTTCCTTTCTTTTGTTTGTGCTGGGTATCGAAGGGAAGAGCATGACCTCTGCATGTTCATTTGTGACCTTCCCAAATGCATGCTGCAGCTTCTCCTGGTGTGTTTGTCTACGTGTGGGCGCGGTCGTGCATTCGTCTCCTAACCTTCTGTTCACGCACATCTTCCTGTCCACCACAGCACGCTCATCCAGGTGCAAATGACTCCTCCTTGCCTTTCCTTCTCACACTTGACTGCCAGAGGTCCATCGTCTGTCCATTGTTGTGTGCAGGCATAATGAGTCGGGCTAATATAATGGTATCTGATGTAAAGTAATGATGATGATTGATTTTAACTGTTGATAACGATGACATAATTAAGACGGGGACCCGGTCTGTTATAATCTCTGTGTTCCTCAGGCAGGTTGTGGTACTGCATGCGCCTACTGTTCTGTAATGGAGGTCCATGTTATTTTTTAGTCTTCTATTCATTTTGCAGTAAAAAGAATATCCAAGGAATGTGCCAGGAAACCGGGCAAGAAAATATGTAGGAAAGGAGGTATGTATCTGCTGGAAATAAAACACAAACGCAATGTCACAGGGGGGCTTTGTGCGGCCCTCTTGCAGAGGCAAGACACTGACATACCGGGGGGATCACAGGTCAGAGAATTTGCTCTTAATTGATGACGTCTACAAGGAGCTGTCCAGACAAGTAAGGACTTTAAATCAGTTGGGAGGGCATTGAACTTGCAGAGTCTAAACTTCAATTAAAAAGGGGGTAGTAGCTCTGTTTCATTGGCTTACACTAGGATCTATTGATCAGGACTTCATCAAGATAATGTCTTACCCTGGGCGGCAGTGTGCAGGACCCCAGCCGTCCAAGAAGATGCCTCGGTGGCACGATGACAGGACCTTTGATAAGGGGCAAGCTGTTAATGGCGTGGGTTTGGCTGGGGTAGATAGCAGGCCAATGACGTTGGTGAAAGTAACAGATCTTACTGCACCTTTGGTTCAGCCAGTCAGAATGTCTCATCTTCTGCCCTGGAAAGTAATTAACTCATGATATAACATTTTCTGCTGCTGTCCGAATGTGACCATCTTCTCTGCTGTTATGAGTAGTGCTGACTTTGTTTTCTTAGCTACTTCTTTAAACAAATAGGCATCAATGTCTGTGGTAATTATTCTAAATAGTGGGTGTCATGAAGATGTCAAACTGCAACCATCTGCATTATCTTCTCGTCAGCTCTTGCTTAGATGTGCAGCATTTTGTCTTCTCTTGACCTGGGAAATCCCATCAGCCAGTTGAATTATCCCTACTGTGAAAGACATACCATATTAGGACAATTGCTACAGAAAAAAAAGTGTTTTAAATTCTAAATGAAATGCAGTGGTTCTTGCTAAATATTTTTCAAATTGGATTTAGGTTTTTTCCCCTGTGAATATACATTAGACAGTTTTATTTAGAAGGACGGTAATTATGTCATTAACTTTGCTATTTTGGTTGGTTTTTTCCCCAGAAGTATTGGAAATCTGAAATTAGACACACATTTTACATTTTCTGGGTTTTAGCCTAGAATAATGACCAGTTATGCTATAGTTCTACTCAGCATTTGTGTTAAATGAACATATGGTTGACATTTCTTGGTAAAGTAGCAGATCTAAACAATGAATGTTTTGTAGAGCCATAGGACTGAACACTGTAGTTTTTTAATGTATAGAAGATTTGCATTCACCACTGAATTTGCAAGCAAAAAATATGCTGCGTTGCAGTGCAAAGTGCCACTGTTGTCACATGCTAGTTTGCAAAACTCTTGCTATTTGCAGATGTGTTCTTTTAGCTTTATAGTCAGTAAGGGCATTGCACTTTTATAAAGAGAGTGCAATTTTTCTAAGATGCAGACATTGAAAGAGAAATTTAAATGGTCAGTAAAAACTGAGTTTTGCATTAATGCCACATTAATAAAGCATTACTGTTGCATTGTGCGTTTGGGACTCCACCATTTCCTTTCCTGCTTCATGAATTTAACCCAAGAGGAATTCTTTGTCAATCGTATGTATGGTGACTGTTACAGTTTTCTAAGGAGGTGTACTCTGCATGCAGGTTTAGAGGAATTATTATGTAAAACGGGAAAAATCCGGCTAGAGAAAATAACTGGTAAATAAAAAGATTGCGAGAGGACAGTCAATAAGCTGGTAGCACATCTAAATATGGTGACTGTGTCTTAGTTTAACGATTCATGCCAGTCCTACAGCAGACGTCTTATAGGGGTCTGCTAAAGGTTTAGATAGCTCTAAAAACATCTATATTGCATGAATCTTTCTGCAGCCGTCCTAGTTCTGGTCAGAGATACAGTCCATCATTCATGTTGGTGCAAGATTTAGATTTTGTCCTTTGATAATGACCTTTAGAAATAGCCTGTTTCACTATGGAGATGTTTCTGTAGATATCTGAATTGTAAATGTTTTTCAGAGACTGCAATAAATATCTAAAAATGGGAACAGTGGGGGCTTCTGGAAGACAGTTGAATGCTTGTAACTATACTGAAGTGTGTGTCATTTCTTATATGGTTATAGGGTGTGAAACAGGTTTGCATTTTGGTTTCCTGTGGATCTTACTGCAGATCCGTATTAGTCATGTCTACAGCTAATGGTAAGGCTCCAGTTGCCCTTTGTCTTAAAGTAAAGCATGCAGTCCCTTATCTGGTTTTATCTTTGTGTAGGTGTTTGTTTCCATTCATTTTCTATTTGGAATAGATATAATGTTATGATTCACTCGGGTCCCTGACTGTTACATGGGATTTTTGGCAGTTTTTTTTTTGTTCTCCAGCACTAAGATTTACATGCATGGTGATTTAATTGGTGGCTCTTATCCTTCACCCAGTGGATAATATATTCAATTAAAATGTATGTTTAATTAAAATACTATGCTAAAATTAATGTATGGAGACTCCTCTTGTCTGTGTCTGTATGGGTGACTACAATATGGCCTTTTTTTCTTCAATTTGTCTTCCACGGTATTTTAATTAGGGTTTATACTGCATAGGATGCCGGTGGATTTACCATACTGGCACACTATACCTGGCGCCATTCCCAGGCGAGTGCAGGCTTCTTCCCGTGAAATAAAAGACAAATTATAAATGCGGAGGAGAGATGAAAATACCAGAAAGCATAGCGACGTGTCACAGCAGATGCTGGGTGTTTTTGAGAACCCGAACAGAAACAGGTCTCACCTTGCGATAGTAATGGAAGTGTGTTTGTCGCTTGGTACACGTCTCCTAATCAGCTCGCTGTCAGTTACTCTTTAACGATCCTCAGCGCCAAGCTTCCACGCTTCTCAGAACAACACACGTTTGATTGCAAATGATACAACACTACAAGATGATTGCTTTATGTGCGATCAATGGAGGACTTCATTCGCACGTTGTTACCTTGCTTTAACAACATGGGCAATAATCATCGGTCTGGCTCGATATAGTACTCATACCTTTAAGAATGTTTTCCTCCCTTAAAGTTAAGGCTTTGGTGATCCATTGCTCTCAAGAAACCTTGCACTTTCAGCCAAACATTTCATTATTGGTTCTTAGTTAAAAAACTTAATGAGTTTATCTGAAAAATTAAGCATTAGCACTTAAGGTCTCCCCATGGCAAATTAATAGCAATCTTTGGCCTTTTTAAAATTTCTTTTCTATTTCTTTTTTCTTTGACCAAAGCAGCAATATTGACAAGAGTTTGATATTGGGGGGGGGGCGCGCGCGCAACTTAATAATTTAAATATAAAGATCCATTTATTGGGGGATGACTGAATCGAAATTACACATAATCTCTGTCCAGTCTGGTTTCTACGCTCCTGCACTAAAGCAAGATCGACACCCCTTTCTGTGTCACCACGGAAACAGCAATAGCCACCTTTGCGTCACTAATTGCTGTTGATGAGTACAATCAATAACTCATCATTCTCATCATTAAACATATTGGCATTGCTAGTTCGGAGTCTAAGCTACCCTTAGTTGTATGTAGGCAGTTTTACAGCTCTGGAAAAAATTGAAAGACCAGAGCAACATTTGTAGTTTCACTCATTTCTCAGTTTATGGGTGTGCTTCTGTGTAAAATGTCCAGCCTGGCTCTGCCCTGCCGTTCGTTGATGAAGTGCTACTTCCTTGTTTTATGGGGCTTCAGTCCTGCTTCTAGAAGCCTGAAATGAACTGTTCTAGTAGTGCACTTCACACCTGCACTGAATGTTTCCCATTCCTTTGGAAGGTCACTTGATGTCATCCATCCGTTTCATGAAGCACTGTTGGATAAGTTGACTGTCATCACTGGCATTAGAAAGTCACTTTTGCCCTCTAACTGGCTGGTTTTTCTTTGGTCCCAGTGTCTCCTGCTTCACAATGTTCTTGCGTAGTACTGTTTTAGAAGTTTAGAGCCGGGAAGCAACCTACCGCTCAGTGTAGCCTTCTGCCAGCAGAACCAGGATTAAACCAAGACTTAACCATGCAGATTCATAAACATTTTGCAGTGATCTCTCAACTTTTTTCTAGAGCTGTACTTCTCACAGGTGCTTTCGCATCAGATACGATTCACAAAGAATTCCCACATGATGAAGACAAAGAAAGTCAGAGCAAGTGATAAGCTAAATAGTAAATTGGTAGTAAATAATGAAGAGAATGTATCTGATGAAAATGAAGAATGTCAGGGCATTTAACACATATTAACTAGTAAGCAGTGAAAATTAAAAAGCAAGCTGTAAAATGCAAAATTATTTGAGGAAACTTTGAGTTGTGAAGGAGAGAAGAGAATCCTGGCAAGAAAGCATTTTAAGCTCTTGTTATTTAGTTCTTCTGATTTCCATGCATCACCCTTTTCTTTAAGAAATGAAAAGCCTCTCAATGTGCTTTATCTGCTACAGTATAATACTTTGCAATCATGTTAATGCAGCCTGAGAAGAAGGGTTTATTAGAGTGGATTTATGTTAGCCTCTGAAACAAATCCAAAAGTAAAACGTAAGAAAGGCACACTCCATTCATCTGATATTTTAGCTGGGTTGAGATAAAACATTTAATCAATCTATTTTTCTGAATTAAATAGCAGGGGCAGTTGTACTACACTGAAGATGATAACATCCATTTATGCTAATTCAGCTCGAGTACGCCTGTGTCAGTGATCACACAGTCAAGGAAGTATGCAGGAAAGAGGGTATTGAAGATAGATTTTGTGGATTTGTGCATGATGCATTGCTAACTTGGAATCTTGCTTTACAAACAGGATGATATGGTATGATGTAGTATAATTATTATTAAAGTGGTTTTAATGAGTAGAGCTTTGGTGGAAAGGGAATGAATCAGGTCCACCCCTGAGTTTTGTGTTAATTCCTTATGAATAGTATGGCAGATAATGCATAGGCTTTAGATTACATTACACACCCATCTTGAGTGTGGATTAGACCACAGGCTATTTTGAAACATCAAGATACAGTGGGTTCATCGCAACTGGTTCAACATAATATGGACAAACGTCACCGTCTTAATATGGAAAAGATATTTTATATATTGTTATAAAAGTGTTGTCTTATATATAATATATCTCGGAGATTTGTGCATACTTTAAATTCTGTGCAACACAAAATATTCGGTCTTGTATTATTCACAGATATTCTGAAATTAAATATTTTGTATGAAAATAATCTGTTCCTCAGATCTTCAGCCTGTGAGTTATGTAACAAAACAAACGGCCTGTGGATATAAGCAGATGAAGTTCTGCCATGTTTAGTTGGTCATCCTATGACTCATTTATGGAGGTTCATGAGAAAAGGCATATGTGGTATTGCCTCCCTCTTCCAGACTGGAGAATATAATTAGCTGTGGTTGAAGTTGGGGCCACAGGAGGCTGATTTGAGTGGCTTTTAGTTTGATTCTTTTGCTCTCCCGTCTCTAGTACTGTTGGGAATGAGTCAGCCAATCAGAGATTGAGAATTAAAGTGTTATCACCCACAGGTGTTCATGGAAACACGTGCTGCAAATAAATAATATATCATATTATACTAAAAACATGGCTAGTTGAAGAGGGCCGACTATAACATTGCTGTATAAGTAAAAAAAATGTGTACTTTAGGAGCTAAAGCCATTCATTGGAAATAGATCTCAGGGTGTTTCGCATGGGTGCATCCTGGCAAGGGCAAGATGGGCAAGGGCGGCATCTTCTGAAGAAGCACAGATTCTGCAAAGCTCCGGCACTACCCATCACTCAAAACCTTCACCGCCACCATCACCAGACAAGGTTCATCGCTGGTGCCCCCCCACCCCGGAAAGTGTCAGCAATGAAGCTTACACCGGGTGTCATATGGGTTTTGACCAGTATTTTGGAATTATTTTTATATATGTAAGTTTTTGAATCTGGTAATCTAAGGAAGACATCGAACTATAAGGAATTTCCTTCTGAGATCAATAAAGTTCATCTAATAGTTTTCTGCTCATATTAGGCGGTTGCTTTAGCAACACGTTTAACTGTAAATGCAAAAAAAAAAAAAAAAAAACACCCAGAATGATCTAAACCCTTTTACCACATTAAAATCTAGAAACTGTCCTGTAAAAGGCATGTATTTTCCTTTTTAATATGATTTACTGTGGGCAGATTAGATCTGAGGCAGTGTAATTTTTGAGTTTGGCCCCAGAAACAGCAAACGGCATCCTTGGGTAATTCTCACTGCTGATCTGTCACTTTCCTCAGGTTCATTTCGCCAGATTGTTATTATCATAACCTCTGTATCACTGGCTTTTGTTAGTCTGTTAGCTTAAGATATTCAAGTTGGTCATTGGTAGACATATTCTTTGCCAAGTAAAGTTTTCTTCATAGTTGTGAATGAACCATTCTCTGTAGGCATCCAGTCTTAGATGTTGCTCTATAGCAATTTGAGTGAGTGCAGTAACGCTGCATAACCCACCCAGTGTGCCGGTTTCAATTCCGTAGTGCCTCTTTCCTCTGACAGATAATGCCACTCAGCAGGGACTGCAGCTAGGGACATACTGTGGGATGTGACCCTGAAGAGCCATGGAGTCTCCATTCCCCAAAAATCCTGCCAATCCTTAGCCACTCATTGACTATTAGCTAGTTGGACCCATAGATGACTGTTCAATAGATATGACTGCATAGACTCATGAAACAATTGCACCGACAGCACAAAGAAATAGTATGGTAGTCCCTGTGAGCTCGTACGTCTCGTGCTTAAATCAAGGGCAGTTTGTACGTTTGTGATGTAGTGGGTTTGCGGTCTAGCGAGTAAAGCATTCGTTTCACAAAGGGAGATTGTAGTAGCACTTATTTTCAAAGGGTATCTTTGAGCTTGGCAGGTAAGAAAGGGACACAAAGAAATATATCTCCAGTTCAAGACAGAACCGCAGTCTATTTTGAATCATTATCTCACCACGTTCTTAGTTCCTTTCAATTTATGGCACTGCGCCGCCTCAAAACTTGAAATAATAAAGCATAAAAATGTGAGCGTCAGTGAGCCTCCGCGACTCTCCCTATCGTCGATCAGGCCTACATTTCATCGCCGCTCGTGGAAAGCAAGCAGTCTGCTTGGTTTTCGTGACGAAGCCTTACGAAGCATTCGTCGGCACCATCTTGCAATAGTAGGTTCTCTTTTTTCAAAAAATGTATTTATTTTCGTATTTTGCATAGGAGGCGTAATGACAATTTGACAGACTTAATAACTGACTGCCTCCACCCCTTCGCCATCAAAGGAATTATGTTTTTGACACAATAAAATGCGAGGCAATAAATCATTTGTGTTTCACTAATTATCCAGTAAAGTGGAGGGAGGAGTGATTAATGGGAGCACTGATCTTTTGAAGGACAAGATGTTGGGAAGGGAAAAAATAGACAGACCTTGGTGTATGAGGTTGAAAAAAGTGTATTGAATCACATGGGTGGTTAATTATAAAATGATTGCTTGTTTCAGATGTCTGTTCCTGCCTATAGGCTTGCAATGTTTTGATTGCCAGTAAGTTCTAGCATACAGTGGATACTATCATACAGTAATTATTGTTTTTTATTGTTTGTCTTTGAGCAATAGAATACGGCTTGAACAGTCTGTTACAGTGCCTCTTATGTGTAATATTGAGGGTGTGGGTTTGATTGCTCTGCTCTGTGTGTGTGTATCTGCGGTGGAGTTTTCCTCTGCAGTATGTGTTTGTATGGGAATCCTCTGGGTGCTCTTGTTTCTTTCCACAGCCCATACAGTTAGATGAGTCAGTGTTTCTAAATCGCCCTTTGTGTGTGAGCGTGTGCCCCTTGATGGACTGGCGTCCCATCTATGGTGTCCCCTATTGCCTCCACTATTGAAATGAGTTTCCAGGATACGCTTCAGAGGTGGTTATGGGAAACAAAGGGAGGGAATGTTTTTAAGGTGCAAAGCTAGAAAGTACCAGGAAAAAGTTTTAGGTCTTTAAAGTAGTGTGAATGATGATAATGGTACTAATGATGACAAATAGTAGTACAGAAATAGACTTCTTTACATGTGCTGCTGTGGGTCCTTGTGAATGCTGGCATTTATCTACATGAAATTCACCTCATAATCATTCAGCAGCAAATTATTATTGGTAGGTTCCCCTAGTATTAAAGTTGAGTGATACGTACTGTTACTTGACACCTCTTTAGTGTTGACCCGAACAATAGGTAAGGCTTCACCATTTGCTAATCAATAAAATCTGTCATGTAAAATAATACAGTACTCTGCCTTTCCTCTCTGTCTCGTTGAAAAGTACAATTGCCCACAGAAAGTACAATTTGCCACGCAGGTTTGGAAGCACTAGCACAGCTTCTGGAGGAGCAATTTTGGAAGATGTTAGGTATTTAAGACTTGAGTGTAGAGTTTGAGAGAGAGTGATGTTGTGTTGCGTTATTGACTTTTAACCTGTTCTCTCTATTGGCTGTAGCCAGTTGCGATAAAGTGGCAGAGGAAATTTGCAAAGCCGGTACCCGAGTGTCTTTTTAAATCATATACTGCACGCACAGGAGGCTTCTGCAATACCTGCTGTTTACTGCTAAAATTATCCATTATATTTCTGTTTTTATCATGGGTTTGTTGTATCTTTGCTTTGGGTAAACATTGGAGGAAGAAAGAGCTCAGCTCATTCTTGGCATGCTTTTGTTCTCTTGGTTGGCATTTCATCCATCTTGAGAAGTTCAAATACGTGTTTCTGCTAAATCCAAACAGAGATGATTTAGCAGCAGGGAAAGAATCTGTTTACCTAGAGCGCATCCATTTTGTATGAAACATCAGCTTTAGGCCGAGCTCTGAAATAACGGCGGTTTAGACTAAAGCTCAGTTATGTCGCTTATAATGGTCTCATTGTTGCATCATCATCTGCAGTAGTTGTGCATTTATTGTGATTATTATTGCATGATGAAAGGACAATTAAATTGAGTAGTGCGAGGAACTCGTGTGTTAAACCTCATGGTGCATGTTCACAAGGTAACAGACTGATTGAATTAGATGACTGTATCTTTGAAGAATTTGCTTCTTTTGTAGATTTTGATAAGAAAACGTGTGTGTATGTACATATGTATTATGTGTGTGTGTGTGTGTATATATATATATATATATATATATAATATAGATATATACCTATGCATACACATGCATATGTATAGTGTGTGTACTGTATGTGTGTGTGTATATATATGAGACAGAGGTCACCTACATTTATCTTATATCTTTTAAATTATTGATTCAAAATTTTTATTTTATTTATAGTTTTTGGAAATAGAAATTTTATTCAAAAAATAATCGCGGTCAGTTCAAATAATCGCGATCAGGTGAATACGAAATAATTGTGACTGGCCTAATATAAAGTAATTTTGAAAATCTGTGCGATGCGATTTGCTCTGCGAATGTATAGTAAACTATACTATAAAAATCTTTTTCCAATGAGTTAATATAATAAACTGTCAACCCGAAAAAAATCTTAACATTCCAAATTAATTTTGACAGTATAACTAACATATCATTCTGATGTATGGCCTAACAGTTTACTGTTTTAGCCACCAAAATAATCTATTCATGAATGCCAACAGCAAAGACGTTGTTGTCAGTTCATTAACATCAGCTTTGACAGCTGACTGACTTTTAGCATGCTGACATTAAAATTCAATATAACCTGAGTCACAAATTTATTTTGCCAGTGTGACAAAGCATTGAGATAACAAGGAGTACCTGTCAGTTATTAATTGCTGCTCCTTCTGAAGTGAAGCTTGAGGACCAGAGTGTCTTTTATTCCTGTGGCATTCCAGAAACTTTGTTTTAAGCAGCTATGAAGCATCAGTTTTTTGCTACTGATACCATTTATCATAATCATTTTCATAACCTGTTTTCATATTATTTGAAAATATGTCCCATATGTGTCCCGTAGACATTTCAGTCCTCGCATTTACATTCCGTTTATGTTTCTTTTACATGTGTATTGAAGAAAGGCAGTGAAACCCATCTGTGAGATGGTATTGAGAGATTTGATTTTGCTTATCTATCCACTCCCCGGTGAAGGTAAATCTGACAGAAAATGTAGGTCTGTTTTGCATAAAATACTTAGCAGGAAGGGAAATATGTGAGGAGAGCCAGTGAGCTAGTGCATTATTTTCAGTACTGTAATGAAAAGTTTCCAGTACCACCGTAATTATTGCTGCTTAAGTATTATTTCCCTATGGGGATGAATAGACTATCTCCGTTTTCTTCTATTGTTAAGTCCTTGCATAAGCCTTCATGTTTTTGCAGAAGTTTTTGCCTGCATTAAAGTTTACATTATTTCATTTTAGAGAGAAGGCGGAAATAAAGTCATTATTTATAAAAAATAAATAAAAATACATCCGTGAGTGTGCCCTGCAACTGGTTTGTTCCCCGTTCTGGGTTATTCCCCGCCTTGCGCCCTTAGCTTTTGGGCTAAGCTTCAGATCCCTCTGACCCTGCATAGAACAAATGGATACAGGCAACAGATGGATGGAATAGTGTTGCTGAACGGAACCGTTTCGGGAGGAAGGTTTGGAACATTTTGAGGTTGTGCTGTAAATGTTGTCCCTAGAAACTGGCAATATGATAAGACTCTTTGTCGTCACAGAGCAGTGAAATACCAGCAGCACAGCATGTACAATACATGCAGACAAGGACAATAAAAATAGAAACACATGGATAGATGTAGAATACACGATATACAAATAAATATTAGACCAGATATACATGCACAGTAATTGTAGAACAGTGCAAAATAGCAGTGCAGCAAAATTAACAAAAAACAAAATCCTAATTAATTCCATGGTTTTTTTCAGACTAATCATGATTAATCACACCTAAAATTAGAACATCACAACTGACTGGATCCCCAAATAAATGTGAAGTTAACACAAAGGAAATATGTTTTTATACATGTTTAATAGTTTAACTTAAACTTGTGATGTACAGGTTATTCATTTCCTATAAAATGTATTTATCCCCAAACATAAATCTCAAAATAGACAAAAATAAATATTACTCATGTCAGTGTATCATTAAATCATTAAATGAAATGGCTTCAGTAGAAACACCGTTTCACTGCATCCTCAAAGGATTTTTGTTTCTTAGTTTATGACATATTTTACAGAATGCACAGTTCAGGAAAAAAAAACTTAAACTCTTAATCTTAAAACCTATTTGACAAATGGTTATAAACATAATCCTTTTAAAAATTCTGTTTTAGATGTATTTCTACCTACATGCTGGAAAATTTTTGAAAAACCAGCAGTCATTTGAAAAATTGTTTGTTTGATACTGTCTTTTTCTCCTTGGTGCAAATCAGGTGTTAGATCAAGTTACATGACTTGGCTGGGCAGTTATGTGTAAACACATTCCATGCTACTAAGGCTGACTGAGTATATGTTTAAATGGAAGTTTGCCACTGTAACTTGTATCCTACGGAAATTAAATGAGAGCTGCAGTCTTCAGGCATATGCCAGTGGTGGGAAAAACTTAGCATGTGGCATTTGATTGCCTTGATGGGCGCTAGCTTACTGGAGACGGCAGCGGGGAACAGAGAGGAGTTACCCAAATGTTAGTGCAGTGGCTGTGCACTTCAGAGCAGTGGGTTTCCTTTGCTTGGCAAAAGAAATCCCAAATCACCCAGTACTCTTGGAGTAAATTAAGTGAAGAAAATCTGTTCCCCTGGGCAATAACACACCAGGGCACCACAGTCACCAAAATAAAATTTCAAAAATGTGTTTTTAAAGAGAGCCATGGATGTAAAAAGGTATAGTTATAGCCAAAGGGTAATCTGTAAATATTCCTCGATAGATATGATGTACATTTAAAGAAATTTGGAACCGTTAATAAGCTTTTACGGCATATTTCCAGATATCCGTGCAAACTTTATATGGAAAGCAGAATATTGTACGCTGTTCGGTGGGGAACACATTTCTTTCAAAGTTAGCTGCTTCACCTTTTATTGCTTGACTTTTGTGGACCTGTAAGCTTTGTCGACTTAATGATTGACAGTATATTTTTATTAACTGGGGAGGAAAAATTGACCGGATTGTCTCAATCGGGATTGAATGTTGAGGGTCTGCGTTATTAGCAGAGGATATTGAGTTTTAGAAGATGTATGGGATGAAGCATTAAATTTAGAACCTGTGTTCTTTATCTCTACAGTATAATTAAATTCAGAGGAAACTAATTGTTAATGGCGTGGCCTTTATTGCACTGGGTTTGTTTTATTTTAAGTGGACCAGGTTGTTTTGTGAGGTATAATTAGGTTTCATTGCCTTACTCAAACTAATGCTTTTATGGCAATTCTCATAGTGTTACCAGCTGGCTGTCCCTTATCCTCCTTGAACTTTTATGAAAAACAATTAATGCAATACCATGCAAAAGAGATCTAATTTCCTTTAATGTATTCCACGCAATTATTCAATTATTCACAACAAATAAACAATTGGTATAGGTTTTTCTTCAAAATATGTTTTGATAAACCCAGATTGTCATGTATTTTTAATGCTGGTCCAGTCATTCAGATGAAGATTGCAGTCACGTCTCCTGCTTTTTTTCAGAAAGATGGATGTGTGTGTAGAGAGGCATGGATAGAGAGATGGATAGATGTTTTCAATTGTCTCGTTTAAACAGCTGGAATCTATAAAACTCACATAGTTTTTCTTTTGACAGACACCATTTACCCAGACAAATTTACATTAATTGAAATAAATAAAACTATAATTGTATAACTCACAGCTTGTGTCACCTGTTAATATAATTATAATTATAATCTGCTGTAGCTTACAGTTATCAGTAGGAACCTGAGCTGTAAATGCAGATGTGTAACTTGCCTTCTTTATTATAGTGCTATCAACGTAGGTGACAAATGAATGACAACTCCCTGTTTTATTTTGAATTGATCTCACTTTTCCTTTATGTTACAGTCTAAAATAGATCTGCCCGCTTTGTAACTTTGTAAGACTAATTAGTGTTTAAATACAATTTATTGACTAATTTGAATGAAATTGATACTCAAATCTATTGTTTTGGAAAGAAAGCTTTGTAAAAACATCTCTGTAAAAAGTATAGTAAAAAATAGCCTGATAAATTTGACAGTTCTAGGGAAAAATAATAATCTCTTTGAGGTTGGTCTTGCTGTACACGCTGTAAATATGTATTAGCTTTTCAGCTTTGAGTGTTGATTTATCCAGTACTTGAAGCTGAGACTTTGCCAACAAAGCATTTCACGTTCAGTGGAACAAATGGTAATGAAGTCGCACACATGGCTGAGTTAGCCAGACGAAAGGAGTTAGCGTTATTTTATAGACACCCAAGAACAGGTCACAAACAGGTCAAACAAACGTGAACAGGAATAAAAACTTGAACCCCAGTGAATGTGTGGTGTCCCACTCAGGATGCCCTAGGACTGCTGTCTCTGCGGTGCTTCCTCAGATAGGCTCCAGACTCTGCATAGCCATATACTGGATAAGTGTCCTTGGAAGACTTTTGGGTGAATGAATTGATATAAATCAATAACACAAAGGTTAGTTTTTATTATATCCGAACATCTCTGCCTCAGTGATACAGCTTCACAGCATTTACAGTGTTGTTTAGGTATAATGCAGTTTATTGAAGCTCTCGCACAACATAATAGTGACTGAACCTTTAAGTTGCAAGGTCATGTCCATTCACTGATTTTTATTTTCCTACTAAAGATTTTAACATTATCCCCAGGTAGTTGAATTAAATGTTAATCGCTTTAGTGTAATAAAAGAACTGCATCTGGTTACACTTTACTCGAGGGGGCATAAGTAACTTAGTAACTCAGTTACTACTCAAGTACAAACCATGAACCGTATGTGAACCGTTATGACTGATTAATGATGAATGAATATGTGATCAGTACATAACTAACGCTCAGTTTCTGGTTAATTAATACATAAAGTAAGAGTGTACTACTACAGTATTTGTGCCTCCAAGTAATCTGCATCTTGCGCATTGCATAGTCAGCACTTAAGCTGACCATCAGGATAATCTAAATCACCAGTAGGATCATTTTATCATTTCAGGAATGTGATGTGGGGGCTGTATCACATACACATTAAATGTATTACAACAGTCACTAAATGGAAAAGTTAGATATATTTGGCCCAGCATTTTATTGGACCTTAATGGGAGATCGGGTCCCTTTACTAAAAGCTTGCAGTGCTTTGAATTCTACACATTTATTGTCATGAATTAACCAATCTTATCCTTAATGTCCAATATGGAGGACTGTATTTAAAAAAAGAAAGGGCGGCGCGGCCGCGGGGGGGGGGGGGGGGGGGGGGGGGGGGG
>JAODJX010000035.1:8145085-8158142 GCA_026776945.1 Isichthys henryi | reverse complement strand
ATTCAACCATTTTGGAGGTTTAATCAAAGTGAATGCAGAATTTTATTCATTATATTGAAACTTTCAGATTCCAGATGCTATAGGAAGTTTATATTATGAAGAAAAATGGGACTTTGCTAAAAGGCACCAGATGTCACTTCTGCATAGATTTCAGGGGGGTGTTTGTCACAATAAAACTCCTTCTCATTTCCTCCATGCGCGGAAAATAATCAGCAGACGTGATTTGTGGTTCATTGTATCTATGGTATTATAAATGTATTATTTTGGTCATTAATTCATTAGTAATGGTTGACACTAATTATTTAAATATTCTGTAAATCATCATCATGCCACATTTATAACTGCTACACGGCATGAAAAATGCAAATCATAAAACGTACTTTTAAAACCTGGCCACGTAAAATACAGCAGCTCATTTTAAGCACCAATCTTTCTGCTAGTCCTGGACTCATAGTTAAATAAATTAAATATTGATTAAAAACAAGCGTTGTAATTTTCAGGGTGCTATGAATACTCTGCGCAAGTTCTGAGAAAAGTCATTTTGAATTGATCCCAACTGGGGAACGATGCCCACTTTCGCTGACGTGTTGTTTTTTTGAACAAGGTTCCGTCTTGGAGACTTGAATGTAGAGAGGAGTGACCGTCAGTGCCAGGAACCCTCTGTATCATCTCATCTTTTTCGTATTAATGCGGCACTTTCCAGTCTTAATGGCTTTATAATCGAATTTTGTGGCAGATTTGCTTGTTTCTCACCTTGCCGATCTGGGTATTCTCTGTGCGTGCCTCTCGCTTTTCCTCAGAGGGCCCAGGGTGACTGTCTGTGTACCACAGCACTCACTTCTATAAGCCTCTTAGCAGCATTATGTTAGAATTAATCAATGCCTTCCACAGTGTCTTCCACAGCAGTTACGAGCCCAGAGACTGCCTTTTACGCCGCAAAGCTCATTGAATGCTTGATCGGTCTCTATGGCGATGGCCTTTAAGAACGAAGGAAGTAGAGCTCAACAGCCGTATCGGGAGTTGAAATCAGATGCACGTGAGGCTTCTTGCAAATCCCCCTTACTGGAGTGTTTAGTTTAGCCGGTGAGAATTACCAGGCTTTGTCCTCTCCCGTTAATTATGCTGTTAACACTGGTAGGGGAGTATTGGAGGTGGGTTTTTTTTTTGTGTTTAGTGACGCCGTTCGCTCGTTCAGTTCTGCGCCCTCCGCCGGTTTGCGTGCCAGGGTGTCTACAGGTGGCAGTCATTGAAAAGCGTTGTGTGGGAAACAAACTGCCTGTGTTGCGCTCTCCTCTGGATATGGGCAAGCGATGTGGGGGGCGTCTGAGCACCTGTGGGGGCTGTAGTAAAACCTCCGCCTCGCTGCCATCTTCTTGGCAACGGCGAGACGGAAAAGCTTCGGGAAACACTCAAGTGCCCCATGAGCCCTGGTGGGAGGTGGGAAGAGTGAAAGAAGTGAACGGTGATGAAGAGTGCATCCCCTCTCGCTCTCAAAAAAGAAGAGAAACCCTGACAAAAAAAAGCCCATTTACAGAGAATAACTGAAAGGGTTCCTCTCCTCAATGAGTATGGGTATCCCTCGAAGGCTTATGGGCTGCAATAGTACACTGACTGCTTCTCCATTCTGTTATCTTCATCCCCTGTTACATCAGGCTATGGTCTTCTAAATGTAGGGGAGAATACACTACACAGTATGTGCATCAGTGTAACTAGCAAAAACGCCTGAAAACTGAAGCCAAGCTGAAAGACCGTTTGTGAACCTTTACTTTCATAAGGATTAGAAGATATTTCCTTTTCAGTATATCATACACATTCAGTAGTTACTTTGCTTTTCATAACCTTGTAATCGGTGGGGTGCTTGGGTGTATAGGTGCCCTGTGATGGATTGGCATCCCATGCCCCCCCCCCTTCCCCCGTGACCAACATAAGCAATTGTAAGATGGCCATTTACAACTGGACATTTTTCCTAAGGAAATCAGCATAGCTCTACTGAAGCCACCTACCACGGTCATAGGGTTTGAAACGGATTCCACCTGGAGAATATGCACAGGTAGAAGACTGTCAGAGAAAGAGCTTCAACGATGTTCATTTGATTACGTCTTGATATCCAGTTGTGAGGTGTTGACCTGGGTTCGGCACTTCCTAATGAAATCCCTGTGACAACATCTGTCCTGAATTCTGTCACTCGCTACTCTAATGAGCACCAGATTCCTCTCACTCCTGGGCCACCTTGACATTTCGGGCCTGTTTTGGCTGTGCCTGCTCCCGACATGCTCTCACAGAAAATGGCTTGCCTTTTATGGCATTCATCATTGATATTTTGCAAGCGACATATGGCCCTTTATTGTTTCATTTGCCGGCCCTTTTTAAGCCGAAGAATGTCAGCTGCGTGAGAGGCATCAAATATTGATGAATTTGTATGTGCGAGAGTACGCTATAGACAGGAGCCAGAAGTGTTCGCTTTGAGTCATTACAGAAAATCACTGAAGTGCATTCAGGTGACATCACAATGTGTCATTTTCTGGCACACAGTCATTAAATTATTCACTGGAATCCTAGATGCCACCTCACAGCCATGACTGTATTAGAAATGAGCAAAATAAATAAAACCTGCTTCGTGTCAAACTTGTCAAGTAATAGTTTAAATCAAGACCCTGCTTGTGAGTTCGCAGAGGTGTCCTGACAGATTGATCAATAAAATGCGAGGGAATTTTCATAAATATTTAATAAACATTTGCAGTAATACATGCAGCATTAACGGTCACAGAAGTAGATTTATTAAGAGGACAAGTATGTGAAGGCCAACCCGGCTTTATGACATCTAAGAAGTAGATAAAATACTCTTAGAGTACTTTTGTTACCTGATTTAATGTTAGTAGCACTTGCAGTATCCTGTTTTATAGTATTTGCATGCCATCTGTAAGGAGGCACTGATGTGGCAGTACAGAGTCAACTTCTCTTTTTTTGTGGGGTGGGTGGTGGGCATGGTTGGTTTTTTGCCTCTGCTGCTTATGTGACGTTCAGGATGCATACAGTTACCTAACCCTGAAGTGTCTCTGCATAGGCTACCTGAACTATACAAAAAATATTAATGCCTTCAGACGTTCATGTCAATGCTAGGTAATGATTGTATGCCTGCATGCTTTGCGCCATTAAGGAGCATTCGGAATGAAATGGCTTCTTGTTGAAATATAAACGCAATTTGGGAAGGTAGAACCAAAATGTAAATTCTGGGAAAAGTAATATATATGTGTCATACATATCTTTTAATCAAAACACAAAAAACGCAGGTATGCGTTTTTAGTCCAGAAAAGATCGCTACGCAAATAAAGTATCTATGAATCTGTATTTTAAAGAAACAGTTTTATAGAAATTTGTGCTGCGTTTGCAGTGGACAGAAGTGGGGATAAAACGATGTGGGAATTTGGGAGCTGTGGAGTGGCTTATCATGGGTGATTTAATGATACAGCATAACTCCTGGCAGGGGAGGGATGGTCAAGCTTCTGCCTGATATTAAGCCACCTCAGCCTCAGTAATGTGTTTGTAGGCTGAGCTACTCCGAACATAGGATGGTACAGGTTTGGGTTTCTGAATCTGGGTAACAGGCTTATGTTATCAGACCTGGGATGGAACCTGGTTTTTGGATCATGGCAGCAAACTGTCTAGATTAAATGAAATAACCCAGAAAAATCTGCTAGATAAGTAACTTTGGTTTTCCCACATTACTTAAATATATGTATATATTTTTGAAGTATACTTTGCTGAACTTGGCAATGCTTAACATGGTTACGTCATACTTCTGCCATGGCTCCACGTGTGCAGAGTTTTCCTGTTCTCCCCGTGTCATCATGGGGTTTCCTCCAGGTGTTTTGGTTTCCACCCACAGTCCAAAAACGTGCTAAGGTGAATTGGGGTTACTAAATTGCCCGTAGGTATGAATGGTGTGTGTGCCCTGTGACGGGTTGGTGCCTCATCCTGGGTTATTCTCTGCCTTCTACCGGTATCTTCCGAGATAGGCTCCGAGCCCCTGTGACCCTGCATAGGACAAGTAGATATGGAAAATGGATGAATGGATTTTACTGAATACACTTTGAAGTACTCTTTTAATTAAAAAACATAGCAGGTGTCAAAGTACCAGGGTTATTTTGTCTAAAGAATGTGGCTTAAGCAGAAACTATGGCTGCCTTCAGTCCAAAGCCTGGAAAAGGAGCCAGTGGTGCAAGTCGCTGATCAGAAAGCAGTATGCGAGTTTCACTCCATTCATGAAGGAAAGTGCCATGAATCTTTACGCAAATAAAATTCCTGTTACACTTGCAGTAGAACAGCATTGGTTTCATGGTGATTGCTTTTAAATATCTGATTAAAAAAAAATAACAACCACTGGTTTGGTCACTGCATGACTTAGCAGCACTGCAGTGTCAGTAGCAGAGGTGGAAAGTTCAGGTTCAGAGAGGGCAAATCCAGACCGAGATTCTGGTTCTACCAACTACTTGAGTATAAAGACTCAGAGTACTCAACTGGTAGTTGAAACAAAATCTCGGTCTGGATTTGTACTTCCTGACACATGACTTTCTACTTCTGGTCAGTAGCAATACAGTATGTGTTCATTTTAAAAAGCTGTTAATTAGTTCACATGCAGGTTTTATTTAGATTATTTTAGCATACTTGCAGAGTCCAGTGGTTAGACATAAACAAAAATTGTATCAAACAGGTTAGTTTTACAGCCTTGAGCACTATGTCCCCCCATTCTGTGTGCAGGATAAACGGGTGGAGCACTTACAATTAATTTTATTCTACACAAGCTAAGATATATACAATAAATATACAGCTTGATGTAAAGTAATATGCTGTGTAGTATGTAGACATTCGTTTTGGTGGAGTTATACTCAAAGGCAGGGCACGTTTAGTATTCAGCAGAGGACATCACATTTTTTCTTATCGAGTCAGCCATTTTTCGCCCATCGTCGAAGGGTAACGGAGTAAGGAGGAGAAAGGGGCAGCCAGATCAGGCGGAACAAAAATATGCGCTATATAATTCCCAGCGTTTGGTCACCTGGTTGTTGGATCAGACAGGGGAAATTGCTGCATTGATAAAAAACTAAATGTTTAAAACAAACATTGTTGCATGATGATTTAGTTGCACTTTTCTTTGGGGCAGCTTTACACAGTAGGGTTAGGGTACAGTAGCAAAGTAGGGGCATTGCCTTGCAATTATAATGTCTCGGTTTCTGCAATAGAATTAGCAATAGTATGTGAACGCAGTGATAACCTGAATGACAATACAATGAAATCGGCTTTTTTCATCCCTCCCTGGGGGTGTGATTTTATTGAACATTGTAGACATCAGCAGAATGACACGCCTTCTGCTTACTGCTGCAGTAGTTAAATTTGCATTTATTATGCTTCCATTGAACTGCCTGAACAGATTTTTAGCACATATTTTCGGCCGATATTTTCTATTTGCCCATGAGGTGATATTCCGATGTGATATTCTTCGCTGATGATAATGATGAATGGTTTGTTTTATTGGCTGTGGCATAGCTTTCTCCGCACACCAAATTGGGCCCTGTTCTTTCTTTCATATAGCCTCCTGTTTGTATGCATCTATTTTGCCTGCCCTGCTGTTGCAGGACTATAACCAATTTTACTGAATTGCAAATTTGGAAAATTTCTGATCTTCTGGTCTTTAAAAAGTATTAGAAAAATATGTGTTTTAGTGTGTGTATTTTTTTTTAAGTTATACACTAACTTTATTATTGGCTTTTGTTTTGATTGGATTAACAAGTAGGATGACATCATTATTACCTACAACTGGGACGTGGTTATTGGTAACTCTGCTAGCTGTCTGAATACAACGAAACAGAAGTCTTAAGGTATCATTTGCTACATTTTTGTTTTGCTGCAGTATTTAATTTGCTAAACCCAGAAAATTGTATGGGAAAGTTCTATTTATGTATTATGAAAATGTCACAAATTACAGGAGTCACTTCTGGTTTCCGTTAACCCTTCTTTTCTTCTCTTGCTTAATGTCGTATGGTATTATGCCGTCTGTAGTTAAATGCCAACCGAGGAGACACAGTAAACGACAATGAAACAATATGAATATGCAAGTGCATGATTTCAAGCTTTTGGGGGATTTCCATTGTCATTCGCCGTCTCGTGAGATCTGATATGTATCCATCTTCTTCGCCTCAAGATGCATGATTTTCATAGCGTTGTCAGTAATGAGGAAACGCCTCCTTTCATCCAATCAAAATGTTCGCCATCCTGTTGCATGCTTTTCCATGCTCTTGTGAGGCGATGGATTTATAAATCCATGCACAGTAGTCATTTACTTTTTGCTTGCTTCACTGCTATTGCTTCCTGAATGACGTTCAGTTTGTGCTTCATTTCTTAGAATTAATCCTTAATCATTTGGAATCCTTTGCCATAGCCTTTGACTTACTTGCTGCTTTCTTATTTTGCAAATGAGAATACTAATGTAGAGTACATGAAACAATTAACCTTCCACCACATATTTTAAGACACTTTTTTATATGCATTGTGATACCTTACAGCCTGATTTACATATTTTTCTTGCTTTTTCAAACTATATTTTGTAATCGTGCAGTTTTTTCTGTATGGTTAAAAATACATTTAGATTAATCTCCATACTATAAGTATACTAAAATGTTTCCATATTTTGTTCATAAATTCTCCAGGCAGATGCCTTTTGAAAATAGTTTTCAAGTTTGTATCATACATTAAATTGCCTCTTTCTTAAATTATAACTTTAAACATAGGCATATTTAATCAAATAATAAAGCAGTGAATAGTCAAAGGTTTATTAGTTGAACTGCAGTGCTTTTTCCAATGAAAATATGTCTGTGTCTATCGATCGTGGTTTTTGAATTGTATTTAAGGGTTGTGTATTTGGCTCTGTGTGTGTGTGTGTGTGTGTGTGTGTGTGTGTGTGTGTGTGCGCGCGTGCATGCGCACGCACGCACATGCAGATTTGTCTTATTTAGCTGTATTCTCTAAAAACGACTTGTCTGTTTGTCACCTTAGATTCCCACACCTTTATAACTACATGTTTTTTAAACAATATTTTTCAAAATGGAGTCACTTTTTAAGCATTTGAAATAGTTTCTTGACCTGTGTTTCTTGTTGTCTCAAAAGATTTTGTAATATTTTGGGTCACAAGTGAAGTGTGTATTATACCTCTTTTTTGTGTGTGACACAGCTATTGTTTTCAAAGGGGAAAAACAAATATTTTCTGATCTTCTTTTTAGATCCATTTTTCTGATGTGTCTGCTCTTGAATGCCTTGTTTCCTCCATTTTCTCCATTCTTGATCCTAGGTCCCCTTACAAAGAAACAGAATGATGATTTAGGTGATAATGAAGGTACAGAAGATGAAGGTATTTTTGACAGCAAACTTTATGCATGACCAGGAACCTCCAAAATTCTTCTTTATTTTTCTTAAATTTCTTGTTTTTTTTTTTTTTGAGTGAAGACTTTTTCTTCCCATTTTTGCTGGATGTTTTGTCCTTTTTGCTTGTTCTAGAGTTTGTTTGTTTTCCAGTTATTCTAGTTTCATTTTACTAAACATAACATGTCTTTGCTTGAATTATATTTTTAGTTTGTTTTTTTGTTTTTTTTAAATGTTGCATCCCATCGAAAATGAATACATATACTGACTATTAATGCTTTTAGAAATTCTTAACGCTTTTTGTGCATGTTTTCAAACCACGTGTTTTTTTTCAGGCAATGTTTGAACTCAGTAATTAGATCAAAATCAGACATATGTAAAACATACTAATCTCTGAAGTTTTATATCTAATGTCCAGTGTAGCAACTGAAAACATAAAAACCATTAAAACTTTCCTATGCAGCATTGTATGTATCTTTCAATTCATATTGCCAGAAGCTTAAGTAATGCATTTACATTTGAGCTTTGAGCATTTGAATACCTCCTGAATATTCAGGAGAAATATTTACTTATATTTACTGCAATACTTATTTTTTTTAAGTTAATCTTTAAACTATGTAAAGATTATGAAATAAATTGAATCACACAGAACAAAACAGATATATAAAATATAGTTTAAAAGCGGCAAACCAGCCTGGAATATTGTAGTAAGACTATAAATCCTTCTACCCACTATCAGCTTTTGGCATCAAAGAAGCCTGACAATACTTGCCTCTTTCTCGGGATCAGGGTCGGCTTATTAGCCTGCAATTTGTCCAGATTTAGGGTATATGCTGCAAGATATACAGGATGTGTATGTCTGCAACATTCCCAAAGGGAAAACCCAGTGGAAAGATGCGTGAAAGAATAACATAAACCCGGAAGATATTAGGAAGAGTCCTTCTTTTAGCGCTTGCAGTTTGCTGCAGCAGAGGAACCTGGGGAAGATCCCAGGATGCTGGTGTATGGAGAACATCTACCCTGGTGGAGACACCAAGCCTGAAGCTGCAACCTCACGGGACGATGACCGATAAACTGTTAGTGACATACAACCAAGAATGAGCTCAGATTGTCTTCAAAGCCTGTTGTAATTGCAAGTGTGCTAATGTAAGTTTTGTGGAATGGTCTGTACAAGTACACAGGAGGACATCACCCCTAAAACAAGCCAAAGGCAGATGGAAACAGATTGACACTGATGGCTCGCATGTACAGGGATACCCCTTATATGGGAGGACCTCTCACACCTTGAAAACGTCTCAAGATAACTGGGAGCAGACTGAAGCTGGTGATGAAAATACTTCCTGCTTAGGTTATATTAGGACACCTCTTTCTCAATTAGTTATACCAGAGAGACTGCAAATAGAGGTATATGGGAGGAGCCGTAACACTTCCAAAGACCGCCGAAGACAGCTGGGAACGGACTGAAGCTGGTAAAGAAAATATTTCATAGCTAGAATGTATGAAGATGCCTCCTCCACAAACAGTTACCCCTGAGAGGATGGAAACAAGTGTGTTGACAGCAATTGTTTCAGCATTATTTCCAAAATGAAAGTCTTTACCAATGGAAGAGGCTAAAGTTGGTGATTAGACCGAAGGATCGGAACCTCAATGAGCACCTGGATTGGTGCCATCTGGAACATTCGTTAAGCTGACCGTATCGCTACAGGAAACACTTGGAAGAACGTTCTATGCGTACATCAAATACTGCTGCATTTTTGGCAGCAGGGGCGATACTATAGCTCTTCCGGAGGCCATGCAAGTGGAAAACAGGGTTCCTTAATGTGGTGTATAACATGACCTACCTTAACCACTTTGGCCAAGCCCCACATCAGAGCTTGTAATGCTCTCTACTCTTGGGCATTCTTGTAGTTCCGGTAATTTACAATAGATACAGTATATCAATGGGATTTGAAAGCTGTAGTTTACGGTGCGAAGAAATACGTTGACAGTCCGCCTACAGCTGCCCACTCTTTTATTAATCCTAAGCAAATCCCCCAACTGTGTGGTAATTAGGAAAATATGCATGTCTAAGATTCTTGTTAATTAATCAGCAGGTGTGGCTAAAACAATAGTGGAACAATATGTATTTTTCAGATCTTGTGAAATAAGCTCTGATTACTCTTTTATTATGGCTTGAATTAATCTGTGGCGATACGTTACCCCCTGAATGTGTTCATCATGAGATTACGGCATTAGAAGTGAGCAGTGGAATCGTTATGAGCTACTAGAAAGAATTTAATAGTCTGAGCTAGTAGTATAATCCTCTTTAATACTGTAGACAATATGCTTAGAAAACCATACACCATGACCTCAGCGGGGCCTTTTCTGAGAAAAATAAGGATTTTCTCCAGCTTTGGAAACAGTGGAAACCCTGGATCCAGTGGAGGAGGTGGACTGGGCCAAGATCCACACAGTATATATTCATTTTGGATGCTTTTCAACAGCTAGTGGTTTCTACAGAAAACTACATTTTGATTTTTTTTTTTAAACATTTACATATTTAGCAGAGGCATCTATCCAAAGCCTCATACAAAGTGAGGAAAGCTTGGGGTCAAAGCACATCCAGTGTTCCAGAAGCTGTTAAAGACCTTGCTTGAGGACCCAACAGTGCTACAGTATGACTACCCAGGGAAGAATCTGCACTCTTTTGGACTTCAACACAGTAACGAAATCGACACACTGTCCCAGAAGTCATTTGGAAGTATTCCTTTGTATCACTTTTGCCAGCATTGGGTGGAATTCTTTGGAATCTGCTTTGCTTGGTTAAAGGGGTGAATATAAAGCAGTAGAAAGATCACTAAATGTTAAATACTCACTCTTAGTGCTGCTGAAACTAGCTATAGTTCTTGAATCCCATCTCACTATGTCAGACTAAAAAGGATCCACTGTGATTAGTTGGCATACAACTTAAATTACGATGTTGTGTTAAACCAGTTATGGCAATACTGCTATGGGTCAGAAAGACTCTGCTGAAATGAGCTGTGAATGCGTGATCTTCTGCTAGGGCTAACAGACTCCTGTTGCTGCTTTGTATCTGCAAGGAACTTTGTCAGTCTAAAGTCACCTTGTATGCAGATCTCATCCTTCTGTTGTTATAGAGAATTCTTTAAGTAATGTTTTCATTCAAAATGTGGCCTGGGAGTAGGCTACTGCTTCTCCAGTGGGCCCACCTACTGTATTGTTAATCGCTGTGCATCTGTCTGCATATAGCCCCAGTGATTCAGAGATTTTTTTTTGTGATCACCTGGCTTGTGTCTCTGCCCTGCTGCCTTTCTATATGATTCAGCTGGCCCAGTAGGATTCATTTAATTTATCGAAGTTAATAAAAGGTACAAGGTTTCTGACACAAATGACGGAAACCCGCTCACTTACAGCAGAGGTTCATCCTCTGTGTCTGTGCATCACAGTACAGCCCTTTGCAATAGTACACGGCTTTGTCTGCTGAGATGTGGAGATTAAAAGAAGGGGGGGCTCTTTCATGTTCCTCTGCGCTTCACACTGAACCCACCTTCCCAGCTCACCACCCCTGAACGTGACCCAACCCTGCTATCTAGCTTAACCAAAAAAATACTGCGATTGCTGAGGAAGTTGACATAAAATCCCTTTTTATTGTGATTCAGTTCTTTCACAGTTGCTCTTGAGTTGACCTTAGTGATTTTATTTTTTTTTTTACATATTTTGTGTCCAAAAAACTAAACAAAAGAACAGTGGTATCCATAAGAATCGTTTCATTTTTTTCCACTCAAAATCTATCAATAACAAATTATTCAAAATGGGCATTTTAATAAATCATTTTTTCTTACTTCATTTCTGTTTGAAAGCAGGCTGGTTTGTGGAATCCTTATATTTAAAAAAATGTTTAAATTAGCTTTACAATAATAAGGACAATGAAATATCTTTAAATTTGAACATACATGCTGCTTAGGAAATGAACGTCAAAGAAAATTATCTTATTGGTAATTTATTTAACTGTAAGCTGAGCAAACCGAATCTGGAAGTTGCCAGATTGAATGATATATTTTCCTTTTCCAGACATCCGCGAGAGTGGTAGCCCGAAACCAGTAATGGTATTTATCCACGGGGGATCTTACATGGAAGGAACTGGAAATATGTTCGATGGGAGCATCTTGGCAAGCTATGGGAATGTCATAGTCATCACCATGAACTACCGACTTGGAGTGTTAGGTAAGGTAACGCCTCTTTATTTTCTGTTATCATTCACCATGCTTCTAAATATACTTACCTGGGAAACATTGATAAAAACTGAATTGTCACTTCTATTCAAACAGACACACCTACAATTTTTGTACACCTACTCTTGTCGGGACTTTTCATTGGCTCTTATTTTTCAATACGCCCAAACCAAGTTAATTCAGATATAGGTTTGAATAGCCTAAACCAGTGTTTCTCAACCTGGACCACAGACAGTCCAAATTTTAGCTCCCTCCCAAGTCCTGGAGTAAGCAAAACCATGTGCCTTCTGGGAGAACACGAGTAAGTAAGGATCGAGTTGAGAAAGGCTGACATTAACTATGTTTTGATTATGTTTTTTTAAAGCTCATGCGGTTGTGAAAATGTGTTTGGTTGCCACAATGTCTACGTGTTTTTCATAAGTTTTTCTTTATGGGGGCATTTTCAGCCATTTATTTCCACAAAGACAGTTAAAAAATACCATAGGGGTACAAAGAAAAAACATTACAATAGACATCCCTTATATCTATTATTATTTCATGATCCTCCTCTAGTAACAATAGGTCAATTAACTTTATTAGATATAAAAATTATTTAAAATTTATTTTTAACTGCAAGTGTGTGATCTTAACTGTATGCTTTTTAGGGTTGCCAGGTAAGTGACATTCAGTGTGAGAAATTGAATCATTGTTGAATACAAGATGTTTCACATGTGGGCAATGTGTGGTTGGATCAGCTCAGAAGACCTACGTTCCTGAAATTAAAAAGCAATTAATGAGTCTTAGAAGCTGTCAGCCATCTGATGTGTTGGTAACGCCGACTTCTGTAATTCATCTGAAGAGATGGATGCCTCTGTCTCCTTATCATGTGTTTCTGTGGGAGAGCAGAGTATGAAAGGCCAATTAAAATGCGCTTGACTATACTGTCAAAAAGAAGGAAATGAACTTGCTGTGAACGGCACGGTTGCTTTCTATGGTCCTGGTCTGTTTGCTTTCTGTAATGTAGCACGGCTTGTTTATGGCGCTTCCAGCCCTTGGCTTGTCATCTCTTCACAAACTGTTGGACGAAAAACGAATTCTAGTTGCTTTGGACCAAAATTTTACAACATTGTTGCAACCACAAGAGGTACTTGAGAAACAAATGATATAGTGTCATTCAGTGTAGCTGATGTTTAAAATATGCTCACTGAATAACGTACAAGAAGACTCAACTCGATTCACTCGTTTTAGGCAACAAAAGTAGAAGCCTTTATTTTAAGAGTTTAAGTAGTATCATTTATGTATAACAAAGGCTGTAATTATAATATATATTGGGGGGGGGGTGGGTGTACGTGCCCCCCCCGGGTCCGGTATGGGCCGCGGGGGGGGGGGGGGGGGGGGGGGGGGGGGGGGGGGGGGGGGGGGGGGGGGGGGGGGGG
>JAODJX010000035.1:8118376-8145075 GCA_026776945.1 Isichthys henryi | reverse complement strand
TTTTTTTTATTTTCCCTCCACATCTTTTTTAAATCTTCTCCCGTTGGGGGGGGGCGCCCCCGGTACGTCCCCCCCAATATTCAGATATGCTCACAATGCCCCCCCCCCGCCCAATATATATTGTAATTACGTCCTTGGTCCCCCCCAATGTTGACTCCATGGTTACGGGCTTGATTATAATCCTTGTCGTTTAATTAAATCATTTTCACAAATAGAACTGAGACTCTTTAGGACAGAGGCAGCTTTTGGAATAGACCTCAGTGTCTGGCACCTTTAGGTAGCTGATTTCCGACAGTAAATGATGCAGAATCACTTATGTGGTCTTAGATACTCTATACTTGGCAGGCATGGGTTGGTAGGAATGCCATAATATGATGAAACACTGGACAGTAGGAAAAAAATGTTTCAGAAATACTCGGTACTTGCAATTATGGTATGTCCATAGTACCCTGATTATTTGAGTTATGTTTAGAAGTTTAGGCAACTTAACAAATTGTGAAAGTTCTTGGAAAACATTACTATTCTGATAATTTAATGAAACAGCATATAATTAATGAGTTTTTTAAACTTAAGGGTCATGTTTGTAGAAAGTAATATGAGAAGGCTTTGTTAAACTGCAACTAAAACATATTTATTGCCATTTTACTTAACTGCTATTAGCATTCAGTTTATTCATTAATCAGAGAATACAGAAACCAGGGTTTCTCAGGGACAAATATTACTTCAATTTTTTTGAAGTCTTATTTGGTGTCCTTGCAATTTACCACAAAAAGTCCTTGAATTATCTTCACTGGAACCAACTGGGCTGCTCCTGTCAAGCTGACCAACACAATCCAGACATTTCACAGAACAAATTTTGCTCCCAGACAATACATGTTGTGCAGTGATGGGCAAAGGGCTCAAACCGATAGACGGATCTTAGCTGTCAAATCCAACTTGTCACAATGAATGGATTTTAGCTTTGCAGCTTTGGCCATTTATAGGATCTTGGCTGCTATACATGATCAAGGTTTCTTGATGCTTTGCCCTAGGACTGACATGCTTTACGCAGAAAGTACGACACATGGCAAAATTAAAGTTCTGTCAGTGGAGACAATTCTAGAGATTCTGGGGGCCCTAGGCAAAAAATTCCATAGGGCCCTCCAACTCCGCCTCCCCCCGCATGGTAAACTTTCTTACCTTTATTTTACCTTGATGTATAAATTAATAAACACAAGACCTTAATTTCAGTTTTGTTAAGAACAGAAAACACAAATAAGGCAGATTTGTCGTTACAATGTACTATGTAACTGGCCGTCCTTGGGGGCCCCTCCCAGCTCTGGGCCCCTCTCAGCTCGGGGCCCCAGGCCATTGCCTGCCCTGCTTATCCTGTCACTGCACCTCTGTTTGTCAGACTTAGACATGTGAGCCAGAGAAAATGTGGCCTAACTAAAAAGCTAATGCTTCACACCAGAACACCCACACTGTACAATATCTCTTCTGAACATTCAGTCTATTTGGTCTGAACTTTCGAGCTGCATAGTTTTCTGGTAATATGACCCATGGTTACTGTACCTTGAATGTTCCCAAGATGACATCTGTTCTACTAAAATGCCCCAGCCCCGAGGAATGGTGGTATTGTGCGAACTGCTTGATTCTTTCTCCTGGCCAGTGAAATTGTAGTGTCAAGCTTTCCGGTAAAGAACCTCACTGCATTGCAGATAGGAGAGATGATTAAATTGAAATGGACAGTGAACATGAAAAATATTCTTTGGCAAGACATGATTCTTATATTCTTGAAACATCATCCTAGGTCCACTGTCCTATATTCATCATTGTCCTTTTGTATGTAATGCATGTTTCTAAATTAATTGTGTACGCATCCATTGGGGTAATGCAATACATACTCTAGTGCTACTGGAAAGGTGTGCTGACAGTGTGACAGTTTGGTATGTTGATCTGTGAAGGTTCTTTGCACATCTGGTGGCCTTGATTATTGAATATTAAGGTCACTCTGCAATACGAACAGTATATTTCATACCTCGGAAGCTCCCTAACGACCCACCCATGGGGGGGGGGGCGCATTTCAACACATACAGGCCACTGTCAATTGTCCACAAAAACAATTAGTTACGAGTGCAGTCAGGACCAAGCAGGTAGATGTATTCCTTCAGCCAATAGCTTGCGGCTCCTCTTATAATTTAGTTTACTTTCTTTATTTCACTGCAAGTAGCAGTCACATATTAATAGGATAGAACATTAATGACTAGTGAACCCGTGTTCTTTTGCTGTGCTAGCTGAACTTTGGAAGGCTTGTTTAAATTGGCAGGTACTTGTTGGCACATGCAATTAACGTCAATTTTTATGCATGCATATTATTGAAAGGTCAAACCTCAGTGACAGGGAGGACGATGAGGTTTCGCGTTTCCTTCACAGTCCTTGGCTGTATTCTACAGCCATTTTAAAGAGTTTTTCTTGCTATTTAAAATATGAATGGATCCTGTGAGCAAATTAGCACATATTGACCAGGAGTCAAAGAGAATGATAGTATTGTTCACTGTACTTTCTTTTTACTAAATGGGGACAGACACATACTGTGAACAAGAATGGCAGTAGAGTCAATTTTCTACCTAGTCTAACTGGAACTGATGTATTAAGGTTTTGTTTTGCAGTCCTTGCGCGGCAGTTGCTCTAACCACTATTAAAAATTCTCGCAAATTCATTGTCAATAATTTTCTATTGGCTGATTTTATCATTAAATTAATTTTTTTTTTACTTCACAGTCAATCTTATTTTAGTTTGAGGAATTGAGGAATTGTGGATGAAAATTACAGATTTTATATATTTTTTGAGAATACTATTTTATTTTGAAATAATATATTTACTGTATAGTTAATGATTTCTCATCTAGAATGTCTCCATCCTTGGTCCAGCCTTAGAATCACCTCAATGAAGCTATTATGCCAAGATTGCTTAATATTGTCATGGACTGAGGAACATCATGTTCTGGATGTGTTAGTTACTCAGATTGCCGGTTCAAATCCCAGAGTCTGCAGTGTTATTTCACCATGGGGCCCTTAACAGCAAATGCTCTAGAGACTGGATTCCCCTGCTTTCTCAATTGTGTATTGCTTTGGAAAATAGCATCTCCTAAATAAATAAATGTCATGATTTCTACAGACCCCCATTAATGGCTAATCAATAAGTCCTGGGGCACTGCTTGCAGTGCAGATCTGTAAGGCTGCATTCAGGAAAGGAGTTAAAAAATTGCATCAAACTCCATCAATCTTTTACAGACAATGATAAGAATAATGATTGTTTTTTCAGATAAAAAACAAGAGGTTTATTAAGTCCAACACCATAAACTCTTAATAAAATAATAAAAATGTATCAGTTTTAAAGCAAAGCCTGCACAACTTGAATGCGTAATAAATAAAGCTAGGTTCATTCAAAATGACCATTAACCTGTGAATGAATTTTTACGATAACCATAAATATAACACAGTCGGTTTAATCTATGAATCAATGCTTTAATACAGTTTTATTTCTGTGATAAATAAGCAAATAACACTAAGCCTAGAGAGAACCTGTTTTTGTTAAAAAATCATACTGATGCAAGTGAGAGGGGTTAACTTCAGTTGTAGAAAATTAAATGTAAAAAATAAAAATCTTTTTACAATTGTTGATAATTTATTGAGACTCTGTGACTTTAAACCTCAGGCTGTGAACCTGTTATTCACTTTTCAGTTTCAGATTAAGAAATGACAAAATTTTGTGCCAGACTGCCAGACAGCTATAATCTTTCGAGAGCATTTGTAAAACAGATTGTTTCCATCTGTATTTGTATACATATAATGAGAATATCTTTGTCTGTCTGTCTCTCTCTGTCTGTCTGTCTGTCTGTATGTCTGTCAATCAATCAATCAATCAGACAGTCAGTTATCCACATATCATAGTTAGGGTCTCCTGGAGCTTATCTCAGGCAGCAGTGGACAGAACACTGGGAAATGAACATCGTGTTTAATAAACAGCCTGCACTGTGTGTGTGTGTGCCGTGTGCAAGGTGTCTCCCCGTTTTGTAACACCCAAAGTATCAGTAGTAATAACAATAATAATAATAATAATAATAATAATAATAATAATCCATTCATCCTCTAACCACTTATCCTGGGCAGAGCTGGAGCCTGTTTCTGGCAGTGCAGGGCCCAGGTCTGCAGTACATCATTGGCAGGGCTGGAGCCTGTTTCTGGCAGTGTAGGGCCCAGGTCTGCAGTACATCCTGGACAGGGCTGGAGCCTGTTTCTGGCAGTGCAGGGCCCAGGTCTGCAGTACATCCTGGGCAGGTTGCCCATTGCAGGGCTCAACACTCATGCATAATTTAGAAATATGGTTATTAAAACTCTGCTGTGTTTGTGTAATGTACATGTTCAACAACAACAACAACAACAATAATAATAATAATTATAAATTCTCTACCTTAGGGTACCAGGTGTTTATCCCTGGCACCGTAGGGTTATAGGCGGGGACACACCCTGGATGGGATGCCAGTCTAGAGCAAGACACATACACA
The DNA here is from genome assembly GCA_026776945.1 of Isichthys henryi. Lineage (NCBI taxonomy): Eukaryota > Metazoa > Chordata > Actinopteri > Osteoglossiformes > Mormyridae > Isichthys > Isichthys henryi. Next base: position 8,140,526 of record JAODJX010000035.1, on the reverse strand, counting down.
CATATACTTGTATGCTTTGGGCAACATGGATACACCAGTTAACCTAACTGCATATCTTTTGACTGTGAGAGGAAACCTGAGTATGCAGAGGAAGCCCACATGACACTGGGAGAACATGGATTCAGGCGCCCAGTTGCTGGCGGAGTGAGGCCATGGTACTACCCACACTGGATTCCAGTGTACAGTAAAAATGTATCAGATTTCAGGTACAATATTGTTTGGTAGTTGCAGTTTATAATGGTTAAATATCGTGATTCAGCAGGAAAACTGCGCTTCATAAGCATTTACATTGAAATATATCAATGTTAGACTGAGATGAGTACTTAGCTATATTTGGAGATATCACTTGGTAAATGCTTGCACAAGTTATCCTTAAATTATTATTATGATTGAAACTAAGACAATAAAACAGAAGTAAAACATATAATCCTTCTTTTCACTAGTGGGAATATTGTGTACTGACCGTACATGTCTGTTCTTTTCATCCATTTCCCCTTCTTCATTTAGGAGAAATTAACTTTTATTTACATTACATTGTGAAAAATGCTATGTTTACAACCTTCAATGAAATAAGGATGCAAGTCTTAGTATTATTTACATAAAATATGCGGCATATGTTGCTTATTGAGTGGAGATTCATGACGAGCATGCCGGTCCATTGTAAAGTGCACTCGCACACAATGTGCAATTTTGAGATGTCAGTTTTCCTAAACGCATTTTGTGGGACTGATGGAGGAGACCGGAGCTCCTTGGAATAAGAAACTGTATAGGCTGAGGTGAACATGCAAACTCCTGACACGCACAGCGTAGATCGGACTGAAAGCCCCAATCATGGAAGTGCCAGTTGATACCGCTAGACTCCATTCTGGTCTTGTCCTTTAATTTACTATCTGTAGTATAGCAGATGACAGCTTTGCCTTATTCAGTTTTTTTTTTAATTTCTTTGCCACATAATTGCTTCTTGAACTGAAAACCATTTTATCTTTAATCTATTTTTTAATCTTTGACCTAAAACATATTGTGTAGTCCTTCAAATGATGAAAGTCAGTATGACTTTACTCGTGTGAGTCATTTATATGACACAATATACACTGTTCAGACAAGCTGTATTAACCATGGTAATCCAATTAAATGCACCTTTACCATATGTCTGTGCTTAATGTCAGGAAGAAAATCTGCTGCTGGATATTTCAACGGAGTTAATTGGCTTTTATCCTCAGAAGATTCAGAAGTCATGCTGTCACCTAGCTCTTGGGATTTGTGACTATATTTAGGGACAACTTTTCTTGCATAGTTATTTATTTTTTTATTTTCAGTCTAGGGTGTTTCAGCATTCCTTAGATCTCCTGTCCTAGAGAATGGTGTGAGTTATGTACTTATATACTGAAATCCGAGGATTATTATCACAATCCTTCGGGTATTTCTCTGCTGTAATCTTGAGTCTCACATGTGCTGAGGCAGATGGCACTGCACTGCTACATGCTAGCTGTTTACCATCTAGCATAAGGTTCAAAAGCTTCCTGACATCTGCATAGTAGTCAGCACAGCCTAGTAGATAGTTAACATGCTTGCTATTTAACATGTAGCATGAGCTTCAAAACCTTCTTTACGCCCACATGGTAGCCAGCACAGCCTAGTAGCTATTTAACATGTAGCATGAGCTTCAAAACCTTTTTTACGTCCGCACGGTAGCACAGCCTAGGAGCTATTTAATATGCTTGCTATTTAACATGTAGCATAAGTTTTAATGGCTTCTTTACGTTCACAAAGTAACCAGCATGGCCTAGTAGCTATTTAACATGCTAGCTATATAACATGTAGCATAAAACTTCTTTATAATCCAACATGTAGTTACCACGGCCTAGTAGATCACTGTCACCTCCTCAAATTGCCTGTAGGTATGCATGTGTGAGTGAATGGTGTGTGAGTGTGCCCTGCGATGGGCTGCCCCCCATCCTGGGTTGTTCCTGCCTCGTGCCCATTGCTTCCGGGATAGGATCTGGACCCCCCACGACCCAGTAGGACAAGCAGTTTGGAAAATGGATGTGTGTGTGTGTGTGTGTGCGTGCGTTTGTGTGTGTGTGTGTGTGTGTGTGTGTGTGTGTATATATATATATATATATATAAAATTTAAGAGAAATGATGGAAAAACCCCATGAGCATTGCTATTAATGGGGAAAATCTGGAACGGGACAGTTGCACAGTGTTATACTTTCTCAAAATAATGCTTTTAAGTTTGCTTTTAATCCACCTTGGAGAATCGGTTTGCATTTGCCAAAGAAATATGAAGTGGTCTTCCTTTCTGAAAACTGCAGAGCCTACCTTTCTATACTTTATTCTATTAGGTAATGTATACATATATCCATAAAGGGGGATAACCAGCTTATCTCTAACACAGCATTAGTTTTGTAATTTCCAGTGGCTGTGTACTTTATATTGATGCTTCTTAAAAGAATGAAATGGCAGAACCTTTTTTTTTTAAAGTTTATTCTAGGAATAATAATTGAAACGTCTTGGGATGTTCTTTTCTTCATTTATATGCATCTAACAAACAGAATGGAAAAACTGAAATGCAATCTTTAGTCACCGGAACTGGGAAGCAGTGCAGTCATGGGAGGAAATGCAGATTTGGTTGCTTCCTTTAAAATTAATTCCATTTCACCTTATTCCTTCTGCTAGGCGGTCTCAGTGTCTTTTTTTTGTGCAATTTGGGTTATTTGGTTTAAACAGTGAAACAATTGTTTTTACTGCCATGTGACAGGAACACTGATATCTCAACACATGACTGGGTTTCAATTTCGCCTCCTTGTCACAGGCGTAGTTTACAGCTGTGGATTTTGAAAAGCCGTGAAGAGTGAGATGTTTTCTGTTCTACACGCATTTTATCAACCCCTCTGGTGCCTTTAAACAGATCTCAGTGTTTGTCCCATATGATCAAGTCAAAGAAATACACAGAATGCACTTGTTCGCCAGATGTAAAAGTATTTATTTATTTTTCTGACTTTGAAACTCGAATTTTTAGGCATTTTTTTTTGCTTGGTGAAGACTTTCACCCAAAAATGCAGATATGTACAATGCACTGCAGTAACAGATAAACGAGATATAAACCTTGTGAACACTGAACACATTCTGTAACTCATTTCTGGCATAATGAATCAGGAAGGTGTACAGAGGCGGTTGGGGTGATATAGCGTAAGGTTACTCTTTCGGCAGCTGCATAATGTCGTGCTTATGAAATTAAGCAAAAGAGTAAGTATCCAATCATTCAATCAGTCAATCAATCAAGCAGTCAGCCTATCTGTCCGTCCGTCCGTCCGTCCGTCCATCTATCTAATCATCTTTTGATATGGCAGGATCTTCAAGCTTCAGAAACTGGGAATATGTGATGTGAAAACCGTTCTCATTAAGTGTTGTGTCAAAAAGTCAGCGGTGTTGAAACTAATTTCATGACGGTAAGCCTTAAATGAAAGCTGGCAGTTACGACATCTTCAGAAAGAGAATTCAAGGCTGCACAGAAGCTGTTGTTCGCCATCCCTCCATTTTCTGTGACCTAGCGATGAATGCACTGTAATTACCACTAAAAACATCACTGATTCTGACGTCTTCATTCTTAAGTATGCTATCTGCTCCAATTAAAGTAAAGGCTGAAAGTAATATTAAGAGCTACGGTGAATTTCTGTACCACCCACTTTGTAAATGCTATGTGCATGTGGCCATTAATGACTTCATCTTTGTCTGAGTCATTCCGTAGGGGGATATTGTTAATATACTTTGAGGAATAATAAGGGGAAAAAAAGATCAGCTATATCCTATATATCTAAAGACATGGAAACTTGCAACATACCTTATTGCTTTAGTCTTTGATAATCTTTTGCACAGTTTAAGCCAATTAAAAGGACTGTCAAGTTTGAGCCAGTTAAACACACAGTCAAGACAAAAATACACAAGACAATAAATAGAATAAAGATAAAAAAGACAGAATGAGAAAATGTGCTATTAATAAACAAACATGTAGGCATACTGTATGAATAAGTGTGAGACAACCAGAAGATGGGTACAGATAGTTTGAGGTATGTGCAAATGAGCTTAGAGTCAAAAGCGGTATAAATACAGTGGGTGACTATGTTTGGAAAGGTCCCATTGGTGCGGGTGTGCATCTCATGGGACCCTATTTAGGAAGGCAAACGCTGGAGGAAGCAAGGCATGATGGGATATTAAGGACATTTCTATGGGGCTTTCTGTTCACTAGGAAACAGACCACTCTAGGAGCCCAGAAAAGATGCAGAGATGTCTGTCTGAAGACTGCCAAGGCAGGCTGTGGGGTGTAAAACTTTGAGCGTGTCTGTAGTCTGGATAAGCAGCCCTGTATTTTACTGGGGGTAGAGTTGCTGAGCTGCTCCATGAGAGTGCAATGACTGGCCTCCTTTTCATGTAGTACCCATGGAAGTGGAAAAGCTGCACTCCGAGACCTGATCAATATATTACCTGGCTTTTCCTGTGCAGCGGGATGCTGTATTGTTCAGCTTCCAGGACCTGCAGGAGCAGAATACCCAAAGATCTCCGAGTCTATACTGACAAATGGCCAATCACTGTTTTAGCCTTATTAAAAAACATGTATGAATACACAGTTCTCTGCAAGATGCTATAATGAATGAACATGGAGCCATTCCACATAACAGCATCCTGCAGGAGACCATTTCCTGCCGTCACATAATGGAAAACCTAAACTGATGTTCCGTCGTCTCGTCACTCTCATTTTCAGAGTGTTCTTTATTATGCTGCCAGCTAGCCCAGTGCTGTCTTTTCCACTGGAAAAACATGGTAAAAGCCTCCAAATATTTGCTCTTCACTAGAAGTAATTGTTCTTGCAGTTGTCTGTGAAATTCTGTATTGTAAATCAATACAAATGTTGCAATTCTAGTTTTTCATTACTATCACTTTCCAGTGTGAATTGCCAGTTTCACTGGTGCTGTCTGCAAGTAATAACTGTGTGCTGTTTATAATATTTTACATCATTTCATTCTGTCAAAAATAGTTTTCCAACAAATTGTGCAATCTAAGTGCCTATGTAGACAACCAGGAAAAATGGTCTATTATAGTAAAACAATGTTTTTTTTTTTTTTCTTTTCTTATAAGCAACTAGTCCAAAAAATAGCAGCACTAAAACTACTGCTTAGTGAAACTGGCTTATCATTTGATTCCTTATCAGCGTTACCAGACATGGTGATATTGTCACTGTAATCTGTGTGTGTTCTAAATATTACAGCTTAAAATCTCAGTGACCTTGATCAGGCAAACGTGGAGGCTGCTTCTAGGGTCATCAAAGACCTGGAGGTATCATTATGTATTCACAGATTTCTAGTGATATCAGCTGCATACTATGTAATCAGAGTGTGTGAGATCACGCGTGAAAATTCTATATATTATTTAAAGAGTGTAAAATTTCAGAAGCAAAATCCAATAGGGTGTTCAGTTTTAATCATTCCTGTGAAATGACACTGATAGGTTCTGATATGATGAAAGCAGTGCATTATGCATTTACTGTTTATTGCACTTGATTGTTCGTTTTTGACAGCGCCCTGTTATAATTGTACTATAAGCCAGTACTTCTTTTCTAAATAGGTGCACATAAAAAGGGCTTTATTTGAATCCACATTTCCTCTTCAAAGTGATAAGAGTGTGTGCACTTTGGGATTATTCCACTGTGAGATGGCTCTCTCTATCTGTCCCTGAGGCAAGACTCCTCAGTGTAACCGTGGCAACTTAGTTTTCCTTCGTCACTATTGAATCCTGTTACAGCGTGGCAAGGCTTCCAGTGGGAACTGAATGAGACAGGAATTTCACTCATTTTAGTTTACTTGCAAACATAACTCCAGTATGATGGAGCACTTGCATATTCTGTGGGGATATTACATACTACCGATGACTCATTTTTGTATGATGAAAAGATTCCTGTGTAAGTATCGAGAGTTTTTGGTCCACCTGATGTGACTTTTCTCTGTAATCACTGCGAACACTCAGTGTTCTTCATTCTCCCGTGTATTGCAATAATATTAATGATCTCTGTTTTGCTTAGAAAGTATGATCAGTTGTTGGCTGACATACACAGCACAAAACAATGGTGCTTTGTACAGAGGAAGCTCACGTGACATAAGGGCGAACATGCAGACTCCTCACACTCACTCCAGATTCACACCCGAACCGGATCTTTGACCACACGGGTCACATGCTGTGGTTTTATTGCACGGAAAGCTCACTCACTGACGGAATACACCTCGTGCTCAGCTGTAATTCGGGAGTTGGGTGATGATGGATAGTGATGATGTGTAGAAACAAAGCCTCAGAATATTGATTGCTTTCTCTTGGTTAGTGCTTAATTACTTCATTTATACATGGAATTAGTTTAACATTAAACGACAGTTAGTTCAAGTCCAATCAAGTGGGCCTTTATTGTCATACCATGGATATACAATTCACAGCATACAGTGGCACGAAATGACGTTTCCCATGATCACGGGGCAGTATATACTGTATATGTAAAGTGCAGAGACTGTAAACAAGTGCAACACATGAGGGGGAGGGAAGAAAATGAAAATTATAGCTAATAAATATGAATAATAGAATGAATTATTAAGTTGTATCCAAGTTTAGTGTTGCTGGCATTTCTAATGCAGGAATGTAGCTATTAAGAAAGCCAAGTACTAAAGTTTTAATGATCATTAAAATGTGTTACAGCTGTGGGGAATACTTCTTCACTAATGGCTTTGTATGTTACAAAGTACTGCCTCTCATTTTTTCATTTTTAACAAAAGGGAAATTTGAGAATGTGTTGGTATAATGCCATTATTTTCCTGTGGAATCCCGACCGTGGTGTCTGCGATGCGAATGAAGCTAGGTGGCATAGCGCAGGTGGCAGTCAGGTAGGAGGATACTGGGTGAAAGGGGTGTCTGACTCGAACAGCTACAGACTCTAAGTGGCTGTATTCTCTTCAGCAGTCCCTCTATGGTCAGGCGTGTGTAAGTGTCCGGCTTCCAATGACATCATTTAGCAAAACCAGTAGTTTTAAAGTGATCTGAATACAGTAGGCAAATTGGTCATATCATGTCTGTTCTGCAATGTTCCAAAATGCATGTACCCAGTTAACCCCAAAACAGTTTGAATTTTCTTCGAAAATATACCCTCATAGAAACGGTATCAAATTAATAATTTTTGTGCGTGTGTGTGTGTGTGTTTTGAGTGGTGGGGTGACAAGGAATGTGACCTTTAGCTGTACTTCCCCTAAAGTAATGCTAAACTCATGCAGTGCCTGAATGTCTGTTCTATGGTCTGGTCTCTTACATAATGTAACACAGAAGGACTGAAGCTTGCACTAAAATATCACTCTTCCTTGGGAGAGTCTGCCCTCATTTTCCCGCTTGTGCATGTCTTACTCATGAATAATTCATGCAAAGCTACCCCTGAAAGGTGGAAAGAGACCACAGACTGTAGTGCGAGCTAAAGTAGCTAGCGCTATTGATCTTCTGATGAAGCCTTCTATTGTCAACCTTAGAAGTACATTCTTCACAATAAACAACTTCTCCATTACAAGGCAGTTTCACAAAAAATAAAATTGATTGTGGATTTTCACTTTCAGTGTAGTTACACAGTCCTATTTGTTAACATTTAAAACCGAATAATGAAGTTTGCATTTTCTTGACATTTATTATGTTGATAGTTTGATGGACATTTATATTCTGCGTGTATACAGTATACCTGTATATACCTGTTTAAAAACCTCAATTCTATACAGGAAATGCAAGCAAAAAAACAAAATTCCCAATAGTCCTGTATTTTGGCTATTTATGATTAAGGATAAAACTGGCTATGGGTGAAGGTTGTCAGTGTTGAGATCAAGGTTTCAATTGGATGGTGCCCATAAAGATTTGAATATAAATTTTTGTTTGTGTGTGTGTGTGTGTATATGTGTCATTGTGTGTGTGTGTGTGTGTGTGTGTGTGTGCCAGCCCTCTATCTAATCTGCAATCTGTCTCTCTTTCCGTTTGCTTCTGTTCCTGAAAACATCTGCAACTTTCCATCTAACCTAGTGCATATGGCTGGTCAACATCGATTCAGTGTGACTGATGATGCCCTTCTAGTTTCTTTCCCCTGCTAAGTCTGGAAAAAAAAGCTTTCAGAGTAATAGCCCGTAATAGTCTCTCTCCTTGAATTTCTTTGTGTTGTGTTACAAAGAGGACACTGGTATCCGTGGGGCTCTGTGAGATGGCACACAGACTTTCTTTACTCATCTGTGCAAAGGGGATCCCTGCTTCCCAGAGGATCGAGGCTGTAAATGATTTTTTTTTTCTCCTACAAAAGCCACAGATTTTTTTTGTGCGGACAGTTGAAGGTATCAGTGCTGGACTGGTTATAGTCATGAAAAGAATCGGATTGCTATGACATACATATGAGCAGCGTTTAAGGACTAAGCGACAGACTAATCGTATCTCCGTTAACCGCCATTGCTCTGGAGCTGCTGTAGATCGCCTGACCCTGTGCCCTGACACCTCGCATGGTTATTTGCTGTGCGTACATGTGTTTGTGACACTCATGGAGAACCAGATGGGGTATGCGAAACCTGAAAGGTCCCTGCGCAGTCCAACCAAAATATAACTGGTTATATCCTCAATGAAGGTTGTTGAAATATAGTCAAAGAATTGGCTATTAAGGAATTCAGTGTCGCATATGTATACATTTTAAGCTATGAGACCTGAACACCATTGTTCCCAAACCCTGATATATTGTACTACATTTTATACCAACTTGCCTAGAAGTTAATTCCACACATAATGAATATTTGGTGGTTTTGTGTGTATGTGTCTGTTTATGTACATGACATCTGAATCATGTCGTGATATCCCCAGAGAAACCATGAATCATATAGGATATACAGAGGTGAGGACAAAATTGATATGATTGGACAGCTTATAATCTATGTGCTAATCATGATTAGCTTGCTTTTGGAGCCGCCTGACCATCCCCTTTGCTCTAAATGATCATATTTCTACTTGCTGTTGACATGGTTCAGTTTTATTGTATTTATTTGCAAAATTAGGGAAAGTTTGTATGGTGACCCACTGAAGTAGTCTGTCAAATAAGCTAACAGATTTAATGGTGGCAGGTTTGGCAGTTTACATGACCTCCATTGCACATCTAACAAGCCGCTTACTCTTCTGAGACTAAGGTTTAACCAATGCTGCTCATCCATTCGTAATTTAATTCAGTGCGGGTCCGTGTATAATGCTTTTGCAGTAGGCAAAGTGTTATATTTCAATTGCAACTGAGGATACTTACTGAATCTGAAAAATATGAGTAACTGGTAACTTTACCTGTACTAAAGCTTCTTCTGTTAGACCCACTCTGGTGTCATAATATGTGACCTGTCAACAATCTGCTCGGTGTCCTGTGTGGTACTTACAGTACTCCACTGCTTATCCATGTGGAAATCTTGACTTGCCAAAAAAACCTAAAATAGCCCATTTTTTGTTACCAGTCAAAAAGAATTCCCACTCTTATTACGTAGTACTGTGAATTATGAGGAGGACATCAATGCGTTTGCAGCTATCGCTCTTAATGTATGCTATGAACCTGTTCACACATATCAAATTTACATTTAAAGTAGATGTTTGACAAAATGATGAGTTTTTGAGATCCACGTGACAGTCAAATTCAGCAGATGAGAGTAGTTGTTTGGAATGGGTTTCATGGATATTTTGTTGAGACGCAGCCCTGGTTGATCTTAGTCAACATGGAAACAGTAGCTTGTGGGGGTTGGGTATTGGGTGCAAGAATAAGTACATCATCTTGGTCTTCAGGAACTGAGCAACACTGGAAAATAAAGAGAGAGAAGTCGCTGGGTTGAAAGTGTTATTCCTATTTCAGGACTGTTAAGAAGCCCATTTCCTTTTTTTTAATATTTGACTTTGTCATAGTAATGATTTCTTCCTGCATTATTGATTCTCCCTCTGGGCATTAGCACCATTGTTAACACATGCAGGGCTCTAAATTAGAATCTCTTTCCACATTGTGCTTGAAATCAGAAAGAATGGCAAAGGGTCTTCATTTTATATGAAGATAATCAGCTATAATTTGGCTCTATTTCAGCAGGCGCACAAAAATAATAATGCATATGTAGTTGACCCAACAGGCAAAAACAGGTAAGTCAATGTGAATAATTTAAAAACTGAATGTAAAATCCATTGTGTTCTTGCTGTTTGTTGATTTCATGATTCTCGTGATTTTCACCCACCATGTTCATATTCGTCCAGTTTACTTATTATTTTAATGTCGCTTTCATCACACTCTTATTTTTGCATACTTAATTGTGCCCAAACGGGATATTTATTTTTATTTAATTTATTTTATTTTTGTTTATATACAGAGTATATATTATGCATTATGGTCATCTGAGGCTTTAGTTAGTTCTTCTAAAAATACTATTTTCAGTATAAATACAGATTAACTGTTAGATTATTTCCCCCCAGAATAACGGGAGATCATTTTATGTTACATCAGAATAAACACGTTAAATTATTCTAAGACAAACGGGCTAGTATTGTTCTGCAACTAAAATGTTTCCGTCACAGTTACATGTAGCATTGGCAGTAAGACAATTGAGAAAGTTCATGTGCCATAGATATTGTTAAGCAGTTGCTTCAATAGTTCTTGTGCATAAATGGCCAAAAGCCGTTGACTATGATAATCTTTACTCGGAAGCATTCAATGTTATTATTTTGCAGATGGAACAACAGATTTGCAGTTTATGGCCCATCCCTCGATTCCTTTTGTGCTTCAGTTAGTCAGCATAATTAATGTTATTGAGTGTCTCACTGAGTGGAGCAACTGGGTTGTTTTATGTAATGCTCATCTGTTCTGCGGTTTTATATTGATATATTTTATATTTCTTCAAAAATAAAAGCAATCTATTCCATGCTAACTTCCCAGGACATACTAAGAAGTTGATCTGACTCTTCGAGAATCCACCCATATTTCAGCCATTTGTGATCCATTATATTTAAGAAAGGTAGGGCTAGAATCTATCCCAGGTACTGTAGCTCGAAGCAGCAGTACACCCTGGCCTTAATCATATGCTGCGGGGAATCCATAGACAATTAGCATTATCTCCTTTTCTAGTGAGGAGTGAGGAAACTGTTCTACCCTGAGGTACAGTAGCTAACATGAGACAGGGATAGCATGCAAACTTCATACAGAAAGCAGAGGTTGGATATGAACCACAGTGCTAGTCTTCCTTGTAAATTTAATGTGAAAGTGCTGCATGATTATTATTGAGCACCATTGACTCCTGGTGATCAGATTCCTCCAAGTCTTTCCATTTCCTCAGACTTTTCAATGGCATCTTCAGCGTTGTGAGATTTAGTCTACCTTCCTCGTTTCTAGTTATCCATTCCCCCTTTTACTTTCAACTATTATGTCTTCTCCAGTGCACTGGAGTCTTCTCATAATATAGCTCAAATAAGACTGCTGCGGTTTGATCATTATTGCTTCAAGCTTGATTTGAGAATTCACTTCTTCCTTGCAGTTCATGACATCACAGTGTCGTCGCAGCTAGTTGCCTAGTGCAAGTTTGCTGTACAGTACATTTCTTGACTGCTGGGTCCTTTGTTCTGGATGATTATTCCAACGAGGGAAAAACTGTCTATATCCTTATGATCCTTATTATGTTATACTCATCTGCACTCAATTGTTCTCATTGTCATAACCTTTGTTTTTTTACACTTAGACATAAGCCCCATCTTTTCTCCCTTCTTTAAGTTTCAAATCATCTTCATTTTCCACCATGTATGGTATCGTCAGCACATCAAAGGTTATCGATGTTTAAAATTTTCATAATAAGGGAGGCTGCATTTAATAATTATGTTTTTTGTATTTTTTTAATTGTGTGACTGACAGAATAGAAATTTAATAGGCTACAATTTATTTGGAAAAAATGACTGCCCTTTGTGTCTCTTGTTAGCAATTTAAAATGAGGTTCAAGAAAAAAGTATATCTTATAGACTTAATTTCGTAAGAGAACCCTTTGCTTTTTCCCTTAATCTTTCTGTACATTGTTATGTGCTGTAAGTGACAAGTAACCATTTTGTGCTTTTTAAAAACTACTTTCTTTCCCCAGTCGGTGTTTAGAGCTTCTGAAGTTTGCAAAGGCAGTTTTGGACTTGGCAGAGCACACATCACATTGTGTAATTCCTGCTGTCAAATGAACGGTTGCCAGGACAACAGCGTCCCTGCCCTGCAGAGGCGACAACTAAAGATTACTGTTGTTGACACGTGTGTCACTGTGATTAGCAAAGAATTAGCAAAGCCCCATGGGGAAAGGAGTTTGGGCCTCATCCGTCATTTCTGCTGTTTTTTTTTTAATTAAGGCCCTGTTAGTGCAAACACTTCTGGAGCTTTCATTTTCTGGCAAGCGCGTGTAGGCCATGGGAACAGGGGAGTACACGCTTAGGACAGGGCCATTTTGGAGGCCGTAATGTACTGCACTTAAGAAACCACAACAGACCCACAGTGAGCTGGCATGGGGGGTGTAGCGCTTGTTGGAGAAAACTGTTCTGGCTATGCTGTTAAATGGCTCACCTTCTGCTGTGTTGGCCTGCCGAGTCACTTGCATGTACCAGTACCAGTGGGCATTCACAGGTTTGTAATTATATCTCTGTGGGGACTCCCCATTGCTTTCTATGGGGAAATCTCTAACCCTAAGATGACACCCATAATCCCTTCCCAGCCCTAACCGTAACCATTTTGCATTCGCAGAACCTGAACATGGACCTGAAAAATAGTCCCCACAATGTCAAAAGAACAGGTTTTTATCACATTGTGGGGAACGTTTGGTCCCCACAATAAAATATAAATCATATACACACACATACACACATATGCATTTCCTCACACTGTAAACATTTTGTTTAAAAAAAAACATACAGTCAATATTTTTCAGAATCAAGATTGATTAAAACACTAATCGGTGGCTCTAACAAGATGAAGAGAATATGTCGTGCAACAGTTTATTTCTCCATGTGCCTCACATATACAGATCTGTAGTTTTTGCCTTTTACAGACGTTTGTTTCAGTCTATGAAATCCATTCCAGAAAATCCATTCCTTTTTTAAGAATATTTATATGTAACGCTCATGTATTAAAGGTTTGAAATGACAGCTAGAGAGGCTGAAGACAGATAGGAAGGTTTAAGGAGGGTTTGCTCTGTGAAGGCCTTGTCAGGATTTAGAGCCTTTCCATGCTACACTTTATGGCCTATGAATTAATAAGCTAAGTCTCTGCCATGCTGCATTGTTTATTAAAAGCAGTCACTCATTTTTCTACCTACTGCTTTTATTTCCCATCCTAGTTATAAAGACTTGGTAATCAATAGTAGACAGAACCTGAAGTAAGATTTGGATATCTGTTTTTTTTCCTCTCTTTTCCATAGCTTGGTCGCTGTCAATAGAAAGAGTAATGTGGATGGCAATAAGAGACTCTGTGATGTGAGCAATAATTCTTTAAGCAACATCCATTATAAACACTGAGTTTCTTCTGTCAGTCCTGAGAAGTACATATGAATAATGCAAAAACAAACACATTTAGAAAAATAGAACTATGTTTTCATTACTGAAGAAACTGAAGAGAACTGAATAATACTTCTTCATGTTCCAGCTTTGTGGACGATAATTTGTAATTTGTTTGTTGATGGGTAAAATTTAAAGAGAACTGCCATTAAATCTTTCATTTCATTCATTTATGTAAACGGTGTAAAATTAATATTTTGTCTTAGCATTGTTTGAACGCCACAAGCTATTATGAAATTAGCAGTAAATTAAATAACTTCTTCATAATAATTAGCTTTAACATAAGTATAGTCTCATATTATATGCAATAATATTTTTTTAATGGGACCAGAAATTAGTTAAGTCTTTGTTGTTTGTTGTTTTGTTATCCATGTTTGATTTTAAAAGAAAATGTCCTGTATTTAATTTCATTTTAATATTTGCAATGTCACCTCGTCTGTTGGCATATCTTTAAGTTAAATGGCACAATTTTGTATGTGTCCGATATACTCAGCCCATTTGATCAGTTGCTTATAATAAATAAGCGGTATAAAATAACAACGATAACCTCAAATTTCTAATTAAATACTATATAGGAATAATGCCATGCTTAAAAGCGTATACGAATGCCATTTCTTTGTGAGAGATTAATTGTCAGAGCCCAACAAGTTAGTTGCAACGGGAATTGTTTCAAATTTACAGAAAGAGCTCCGAGCACCTGCAGAATGTTTAGCACAGACGGAATAATTTATCTTAGTCCTGTTGCCAGGGTAACAGGAGTTCTTGGGAACCATGTGATTCAAAGCAGTTTCTGTTTGACTAGCTCTGAGTGAATATCGTCTCAGAGAAGGTTTCTCTGTTACTCTGTGGAGGGCGAAAATAGTAGGAAAACGACTGACATGCTATATCACCAGAAGGTTAATTAGCCGACAGCAGAATGAGCCCTGAGAGCAATTCTTTGTCTATAATGACATTTGTTTCGATGGTTATAAGGACCGTGCCTTTCTAACCTTCTGGCTAACAAGGGTCTGGTATTTACTGAGTTATTTTTGTTTGCTTCTGTGCAGCACACATGAATGTAAATTGCACTGAACAACGCTTTTTCTCTGTGTCTGACTTGGCACCGTGCCTCACACATGCCCCGGGATTGATGTCTCTCTATCTCTGGGTTAGTCAGACTGGTAGCTGGAGCCAGAAATCCAGTTGATTTTGGTAGAAGATCTCTGCTGCACTTCACAAAGGCTGAGCAGATGTGTGTACCCATTTGACTCCGCCAGACAGGATGTCTTCAGAGCCATATGTTGGAAATGGCATTTTAAGCACTGGATGACTGAAGAATATCCCTACATTCCGTGCAACAGTCTAGGTGAATATATCTATATATAGAAGAGGCTCATAATTATATATTCACTAAGTTCACGTTGTTTTAACGTATGGCATGGCTCAAATTCAAATAGTAGCTCAAATATTTTATTTTCCTTAGCAACTTTACTGTATAAACTTGTGCGTTGCTGTTGGTAGTCAAGGGAAATCATTCAGTTAAATAAAAAGTTTGGAGAAATTAGATTTTTAGAATTACAGGAAATAAAACAAAGGTTGCGAGGTTGTTGCTTTTCAATTTTTCATAACTCAGGAAATTAATTATGTGTGTTTTATGTGTGTGTATGTGTGTAGTTACTTCACATGAAATAAAGATAACATGAAATGGCAAATGTAACTAATTTAGCAGTCTTTCACCGGAAACTGGCGCAAATGTTTAAGAAGTCGGGCAATTATCCGGGCAATCTTGAAAAGTACAGGTCATAAGGGTGGCCGTGGTGTAGTCGGGCTGAACAGGATTCAGATCGCCAACGAACGGAAGATACAGACAGAATCAGGCCTTACCTCCAAACAGATCTGCTGAGCCCAAGGTGACTGGTTTAGAGATGCATTTATTGAGCATAATGACTTTGAAAGCCCTAGAGTTCAATGGCTGAGTAAATTAATAATTAAGCAAAATCTTTGAAGGCTAACATGTCAGAGGACGAATTTTTAGACCATGATAAGAATTAGGAAATTAAAAACAACCCCCTGTAATGACACCAAATATGTTCTTAATGACAAGTGGTATGGATGGCAGACATGCAGCATAGCATGTGCAGGGGATGCAGTTCGGCTGCCAGAGTCATGCAGACGGCCTGAAAGCCTGTTAGAATTTGAAGTAATGGACTGAACAAAACACAGTTTGGTTTCCTCTTCCTGGGATGGTCTTCAGACCTACTGTGACCCCTACACTCTCTAAGTGACTATGGGGCATGGATTCTCTGTGAGAAGACTTGGTAAGAAATCATTTCTTTCTTCTTTTACACTGTAAATTGCTTTTATGCGTTTTACCTTCTATAAATGTATTTATTTCAGAATGGATTACTACTGGCCTGATCACATTTTCAAACTAAGAGCTTGACATTTAATGTGACGCATTAAAGTGAAATTCCTTGGATGCACTGAATTAATTTAATAACATATAAAATTTGAATAAATAACTATGTAGCCTGGATCATTTCCATATCCAATAAAACGTAATGCCTGCAAACTTTTCATCCCAGTCAATCTTCCATGACAAGCGAGTCCCATGCCTTGTCCTTTTGCTCTTGTGTATTCGTTTCAAAGTTTTATAATGCAGCATACCCGATGATATTCTGGGTCATGCATATAATGCCCTATAGCCCTTCATTTTAACTTTGTAATATCAAATTAAAATAAATAGTTGTGACTCCAACAGTGACACCCAGTGGCGAGACTAAAAACCACGGTCTCTTAGGTTACCGATTAGGGATTCTCTGAGGCTTCTAGGATCACTGCAGTGCCCCCCTCCTACAAAGAGCCATCATACGTGAGTGTACACAACTGCTGTAATAAAGGGCACATAGAGGGGAAAACACCAGATGGGTTTGCCAGCCATACAGTCGCCTTCTGTAAGTTTATATATCCTGCTTTTGTCACTGAGGACAACCTGCGGTGAGACTCACCTTTCTGTCCAACACCGAAGTAAAACACCTGAACTGCATCGTCAGTAGGCCAAAGCTTCTTAGCAATCTCTTGAAAATGGCCCAAAGAAAAAAAAAATCAAGGCAATTTCTTATTTTGAAGTACTTCAGTTACTGTCAATTGTAATCATTATAAACCATAGCTTCTTAGACTGTTTGTTTGTTTGTTTGTTCACAAAGGACTTTGGTTACAACTGTGATCCAAGATTGCTGGCTACATAAGTAACCACTGGGTAAGAAAAGACAGCTAAACATTTTAAATGAAGAATTTTCCAGAAAATAACATTGAGATTTCCAATTCTTAGTGCCTCTAGCCTTTTATTTATAATTAACAATTTTGTTGTTAGATTTGGCAAATTATATGGAAGTGGGTGACAAACATTTGTTGCATTTGTGAATCTGATGAGAGAGCTCAATCTATGTAATTAAGTAAATATATTTTGGTATATAGACAGTTTTATCACAGCCTTCAGCAGAACGCTGTTGAACATTTCTGAAAGTCCCTATTAAATTAGTTCATCTTTGAAGTACATTTTCATGGAGCAGATGTGTTTTTGCATATTTAAATTCAAGTCATAAATTAATGTACTAATGCATGTTTTCCTCCCTGTGGGTATTGATTGGCAGTGGAAGATGAATCCCATCGATATCTCATGGTTTAAAATCATTTCCCTTTTGATTTCAACTTTGTACCATATGTGGTATTTTGTTCCTTGATGAATAAACTCCATTAATAACAAAACTCACTGAATATCTCAAAATCTCCAGGGCAGCTGGATTATTACCAAAGTTCATCTGTAGTTATCTGAAGAATATTAAGGTGGTTCATTTAAATCAGGAATATAATAGAGAAATAGTATTATTAACCAAGTAATCTGAGTACTCCCTCGATAGATTTAGCTATTCCAAAAAGGATTGGAGCCAAATAGCGAACATTGTAGTTCAAATATAAATCTGGGGTGACATGGACTGTATTCTGTGTGGAAGCAGGCATGTTGAAGTGTTGCTCTTTTTTTTTTTACACATACAGCCATTTCATATTTACATATACAAACAAAGCATATATTTGTTGTGCCTTTTGTTGTTGTGTTCTCAGTTCTCAGCCTTTTGGACTAATGCCCTTTGTATGCATTATTTTAGTGCATGCCTTTAGAAGAGCCTGATTTGTGCAGTTGACTTCAATTGTAAATAACAGTCTACAGCTGATAATCTAGTACTCTGTGTGTTTTACTAACATAACAATGATACCATTGTGAGGGAAAAACGTGAACCCTTTGTAATTATATTCTGCTTCGATATCTATCTAGTAAAATGTTGTTTTATCTTCATCTAAGTCAATAATAACGACAGACAGTCTGTTAACACAGAATAAAATTTAATACTATCGTATCTTTATTGACCAAATGGTTTAGATAATCAAGGTCATTGATGGAAGCATTATGTAATGTTTTTTATGTTTAGTAACTCATGGAACCTGTTATATTGGTAAGATCTTCAGCCAGACATTTTCCAATGTCGCTGAGGAAACCTGTGTAGCTGTGAAGTAGGTGTTTTGGCCAACTCATGTATATTTTCAGGATGTCTTGATTGAATGCGCTGTTTCAGAGCACATCAGAGCATGCCCAGGGAAATGAGGTCAGTAATTCTAAAAAGGTCATCATTTGTTTCATCTGTCCACAGAAAATTGTTCCAGGTCTTTAGCAAACTTGATACAACGTTCTACAATATTTAGAGAGTGAGGCTTTTCTTCATGGGAACCTGCCATGAACCCTGTTTTGTTCAGCGTGTGTTCAGAGATGCCTGCAGACCCTTAAGGTGTTAAGAGCAAATTTTTGAGCAGTGTTGGCTGGCAATGTTGCAATCAGGTGAGACACAAGGTAACTACGCAAAGCAACAGACAGTTAGCAACAACCAATCAGAGAATAGCAAATCCATAGCCAGGAGGGCAGACACCCAAATGATGGACGCTGAAGCTCCAAATTCGTCACATGATCAATTGCTAGCATTTCGAGTAGCTCTTTAGTAGTTCATTAGTAGTTCCTTCAGCATTTCACAAAGGTTTACAGAATGAACTGATACAGTAACAAATATAGTAACTGCTTGGAATGAAACATGCATCATCATTCATTAATGATGAGCAAACCCGATATTAGTGCAGTATGTGACTAAGAATTAGTTTATGATTAAAACATAAGTATTCGCATAATACCATAATATACTATTTGTGCCCTTTCAAGTATATAGTAGTGTTACTGTTACATTGAATTAAAGAAGCCCTGTTTGTACATTAAGCCTAAAATAAACCTATAAGCATACTGTACCCTAGACTTCCATTTATACTAGTCTGGGGACAGTATGATTGGTCTTTTGATTGTTCGGTGATAGTCAATGATAAGTTACGAAACAGAAATTTGTTTACTCTGTTTTCTACACATTCAACTTCCGTTACCATTATGGTCTCTGATTAGGTTAAAAAAAAAGCAATTTCTATGTGGCAGAGTCTCAAGCTGTCCATATAACAGGAAACGGGTGGGCTGCCTTCATTTTGTACCACCCTAGTGAGATTTCATTCTGGCCTATGTGACTAGCACAGCTGAAATTGGGAATTAATTTTGCTCCTGTTTAGCACAAGGTCTTATCAAAGCGACAACTACCTTTGTCTGCAAAGAAACGAGGCCCAGAACTGATAGGACCAAATTGGGCTCTTTACTATCTGCATGTGCATATGAGTGGCAGGGACGCTAATCATATTTAATGGAATGGAATTTCAGAAAGATGATGTCTGTTTGCAACAAAAGGCTACATAATACAGTATCAGCATGCTAAATGCTAGCAGACAGACTGTTCACAAACACATTTTTGATAAAAGGAAAAAAGCAGTAAAATCGTGGAAAGGACCTTTTGAGTACAGAAATTGACTAGATTGCTCGTCTGTCTATGTGTACATTGGAATTGAGAAATTTAAAGAAAAAGACAAGACTAGCTCCTTATAATGAATCAGAATGCCGGAAATTGAGAAATGTCGGATGTATTTTAGTGGGTGCAAACTGTAGGTGTGCTATAATTATCTTTGGCTGCACCTATTAAGATTTTCAGTGAAGCAGTAATAGGTTGTTTTATTGCTTAGCTGCTTTGAAATTGGAAAGGTTTACTGGTTTGATGTCTTTTAACCCAGACAAAGCTGTTTGTGATGAGGTATGTAATGCACAATAGATGGAAAGACTTCACGCGGCAGCATACTCTGTGTGTTTAGCCCTGAACCATGCACGAATGTGAAACATCAAATAGATTAATTAAAGTAATAAGTTCCCTGACAGGATATATCGCGCAGATCCAATACGGAGTCATATTCTTATAAAATCAGCACCGACAGACAGCGCCAATTTTTATTTTCATTAAGCAGCCTTTTACAAGCCTTCTTGTATATGACCTCATATACGATAAGATTATGATTGCTAATACTGAACATACCATGGCATTCATTTCTGTTTTTGTATAGTACTCACACATATTTGTGATGATTGATCTCAGTATGAAACTCAAAGAACAGAACTGTGGTGTAAAAGTTGCTTTATGGGGATATCTTTTATATTCCATTTCTAATGCATTTTCTCAGTGTATTTCCTGGCCATCTGATACTTTTCATGATATCACGTTTGATTCTGTAATGCAGCTCTTCACGAACACTTCTTTCATAGGACAGTGCACTGTAAATTTTATACCCTTAAAGGTATAATGTACACTGAGTGTCAGGTGGTCAGTTTTTTTCTCATTTAATTTATTTTTTTTCCCTTCTTTTTAAAATGTATTTATTCTCATATTACCTCAGATCACTCCAAGAAATGTTATCTTGCAGCATCAGTTCTTTTAGCAGGAGAGTTTACCAGAATTAAACAAAAATATCTCGTACTGTATCTCTCTCTCTCTCTCTATATATGTATATATATATATATATATATATATAATATATAATATATATAACATGTGCAGTTATTACTTGGATGTAATGGCTGTGAACCTATTTAGAATACAAGTTTGACTTGTCATCTATTCGGTGTATCGTGTTAAACTAATATAGCAATCTCTTGATGTATGGTCATTTTTTTTCTCCTTTTTGCCTTAACGCATCTTGCTTTTTTGATACCAGAATTTTGTTTTGTGGATTTATTTAGACAATGTTACATTTTACTGCAAATAATATCATTTTACAAAAAAATTTCATGCAGTAGTATTTCACCATTATGATTTTAGCCAAACATTGTGTGTGCATTGGGTTTATATGCATGTCGTTTTAGAGAAACATCGTTTACAAGCTTGTAGTCTTCATTCTACAAGTTTTTGTTGACTTAGAAATCTTTTTTGTTCCTTTTATTTTCTTTTTATAAGTGCAGTTTCATTGATTATTTCGAACTGTTATTTGGGTTTTTTGGGTTGGGCTGGAATCACTTTAAAATGTTTTCTATTTAAAATAATGGGAAAAGGCTTTTCATTTGCAGTGTTTTTTTTTTTTTGTTTGTTTTTTTTAAAAAAAGAAAAAATAACGTAATTGAATATACTGAGGGAAGGCCATATTGCTAGACAATCTTTGTATTGTCAGACATTCTTGCATTTTCTACCTGCCATTTATTTTCTCCAAGTACCTATCCAGTGCAAGAGCACTGGAAGCCTGAAATTTATACCAGGAGGTATCTGGTAGAAGACAGGGGATCGCTTAGGTGGAATGCCTGTGTATTACGTTGTGTAAACACTATTGCCAATTTAAGGATATAGTTCACTCAACTGCATGTCTTTCAAACTGTGTGGTGAGTAGAACATGCAAACCACACATACAACCCTGAAATGTGAAACGACAGATCTGACGGCCGAGCCATCATTCCACACCATTTGACAGCCTTCCTTTTTCATTTAATTAACTCTGTTTACTGATTTGTGTGGACTGTCATAAATAGTCATAAATATTCATGTGAATTAATGTTTTAAGGGGCCTCAGTTGTGCTAGGAGTTGTGGTGGTTTAATGGATTTTGCCGACGTTTCAGAAGATAAAGCTATTTCCAAAATTGTTGATAAGATATTCAAGATCTTATTTGTTATCTTGTCTCTCTGCTTATTATTAACATATGGGCCTATTCAGAAGGCAAGTGAAAAATCGAAATATGAAAAGTGTCACATCTGTTTCCAAGAAAGATTATGTGGTCATAATGAATCATTATCAGCAGAGTGATCAGATGTATGGTGACAGAGATTGTATTCTATAATATTGAAGGCAATACATCAGTATGCAACGTGTGAAAATACTAATAATATAAAGTGCTCCATCTTGTCCATAAATGTCATGGATGGTTGGACAGAATCATAGTATAGATGCTCAAGTTGAAAGTGTAGCTATTCTTTTTAGAGATAGCACGATCCTGTCAGAACGCACGCACACACACACCCACCCATGCATGAATGGTCACACACACACACACACACACACACACACACGCACATGTAGGGTATACCTATCCTTATGGGGCCCGCTCATTCACTT
>JAODJX010000035.1:8107710-8118276 GCA_026776945.1 Isichthys henryi | reverse complement strand
ACCGGTCCCCATAAGGGAAAAAAAACGGATATTTATCACGTTATGAGGACATTGTGTCCCCATAAGGATAGGTAAACGCGCTCGCACACACCCACACGCACACACACACACACACACACACACAGACGTATATATAACTTGGTTTAATCCTGGTTCTGCTGGCAGAAGGCAACGCTGAACAGCGGGTTGCTTCCAGGCTCAATATTTCTAAGACCACAGTACACAAGAACAAGGTGAAGCTGGAGACATTGGGAATGACCAAAAACCAGCCAGACAGAGGGCAGAAGCAACTTTCTAATGCAAGAGATGACTGTCAACTTATCAAACAGTTTGTCATGAATCGGGGATGACATCAGGTGACCTTCAAAAAGAATGATTAACGTTAAGTGGAGTGAAGTGCACTGCTAGGACAAGTTCATATCAGGCTCCTAGAAGCAAAACTGAAGTCCCATAAAGCAAGGAAGAAGCCCTTCATCAGTGAGAAACAGGGAAGAGCTTGTAGGAGTTAACAAAAAATGTATATTTTACACTGAAGCATAACCGTAAATTGAGAAATGAGTGAAATTTTGCTGTGGTTTCTTATTTTTTTTCCAGAGCTCTGTGTGTGTGTGTGTCTCAATAAGATGAGCAGTGTTTTTTATGAGGTGGTCATTCTACATGAATTTAATTTTAGATGGTCGGCTCTTTGGTTTTATATAGCAAAAGCAATGTTGTTTAGAGCCCTAAAACAGACTCATTTTACACCTACCCCGCATGTACTGTTCTGTAATGTTTACAGAACAGATTCTGTATCAAGAATGAATATTTTTATTTTTTGCTTCAGTGGTATCTGGGATAGCATGTGGCTTAGGACTGTGATCAGAAAATTGCAGGTTCAAGTCCTGTAGAGTGATGTCACAACTGGGTCCTTGAACAACAGCTTTGTGCAATGTGCAATAAATGAATTAGTGTACGTTCAGACCTGCAAATGACAAGGTCTTCCAGCATTTGGATAAAACCACATTTATTAACTTTTGCATTTCCAGTTGATCCCTCGAGTCGTTCTAGAAATCGTACTTCGTGTTCACATTTCCAGATGATCTATGCAGTAATTCTAGAAATTGTACAAGTTGGTGAGTGTTGGATGAGTATGGCTTGGATAGACTGACCAAATGAATGGGCTGTCTGTGGAATACAATACTCTCGTTTCTGACAGCACCAAATCAGCGTAATTAATTTGTTACACATACTGAATATGACTGTAAATACAGAAATGAGTCTTTTTGCATTAGTTAGCAAGGCTGGTCATCGTTTCTTCTTTCTCTGTCAGTTGGAAATTAAATCAATGATTAGAACTGAATATGGTTTCTGATAAATTGGCAGGCAAATTAACAGAGAGTGGAATATTGTATATAAATAAAGGGAAGCCCCCTGGTAGCTCTTACCTGACATTTGTTCAGTGAAAGAATTATCAGTTTTTGCTTTTTTCCTGATACCAGGGTTAAAATGATTCTGCTAGTTCGCCCCATGATATCCTACATATTGTGTGTGTTATGCACCATGAACAGCACATGGGATATACAAAAATGAACACTGCCCAGGATCCAGATAGCAGAAAATGAAATATAAAAATTCCAACATTTATTTATCACAATAAAAATTAGCCATGGCTTATTCAATTTCTGAATATAGTGTAAGTGCATTTGCTTTGTATCGTCCTGTTTCTGCTTTGTGCCAGATAAACAGGATTAATTTCTTATAAGGTGGAAAAGCAAAGGTCAAAGCTGTAAGCTTAAATATCATTAAATGGTGTAAGATAAATATTACAGGATTTAAAGGAGGATGAAATACTTTACATTATATGTTCCCTCTCAATGAGATAAACCCTTTGGTAGGAAAGCTCTGTTATGCCTAACAAGACTGTCAGAAGAAAATGTGGCTGGTCTTTCCTTTTTTCTTTAAAGCTTTTACCTGAATAGTCAGCTTGGATGAGAGGCTCACTACCTCTTGTTCATTGGTGAACAGTTTTTTACTTAAAGTACGTGGCTGAGAGTCAGGTGGCTTCAGCCATCATTTTTCCCGTAGTAGCATAAACCTGCTGGTTTCTCATGACGAAAAGAAGCCTGTTGGAAAACAAATATCATATTAAATGACTGCAGCTAAAAAGCAAACTTAGCACATTGTTACAAACGAGCACTGTTTTCTATCATAGTTATTTGTTTGGTTAATTGGCTAATTTAAAAGTTTCTCTTAGGTACTTTATGCATTATGGGATTTTTCAGATATGCAAATACATACACATCAGTTATTACATATTATTAATATTAATATATTCATATTGATAGTATACTTATATTGATATTTTATTGTGAATTATCTTTTAAAATGATGTTTAAATGTAAGATTTAAATTGCCATTTATCAGTATTCCTAAATCATTCTAAATATTTCAACATTTTAAACATTTATTTCCTGACATGTATCTTTGCCATTTTCTACAGCTACTTACTGTTTGTGACCAGGCACTATGAATTTGTGTCATACTGTTATGGCCAGTATCAGATCATGTAATTAATTTATGATGTTATGCACAAAAGCATGGAAATTATGTCTTTGAATGAACTTGCTGCAATCTGTAAAAGTTCACAATGTGCCAGGGAGACTCCTGATATCAACATGGGTTGGGCCTTCAATAGAAGATAAGGTTTCTTCAGCTTCAGTTTAGCAATGCACAAACACAGTAGAATAGATGCTCACAGCTGAGGTCAAATATTGTTTTCCCTGCAACAGTGAGCCAAATCCACACAAGCCCATGGACAGCTGTGCTGATATTGATTTACAAATGATGTTCACAGGTGACCTGCTTATATCACTGGAATTGGATTGGACAAACCAAATACTGGGTAATATAATAACATTAATCAAATTTTGAAATATAGATTTTTGAATCTTTTTTTCCTGCAACAATTACAGCAACTAGACTTACACTATTCACTCTAGAATTAAAATATCAAGTTTCATGCCATTTTGAATGTGCACTTCATATTTATAAGTAACAGTAGCTTTTTACTGTACATTGCTAGATCTTAGACTGAGACAGTATGCTGTTTTGGACTGGCCATCTGGTATACTGGGCCTTTTCCAGGTGGGCCGATCGGTATGTGGGCCGGCGAAATTTTTCGCAGGAGACGCCCCCCTCCCTGAGATGGCAAAATGGTTGGCAGGTTAGTTTCTGGTCAGTCTTGCCTTCCTGGTCAGTATTCCTTTCACCAAATGTATTATAACATAATGATGCATGGAGAGAAGAAGTGATGCATGGAGAGGAGATAAGCCCTGTTGCCATCAGGAGGTTCAGCTCTGTAATTGGTGAGGCACTCATTAAACCTCTGCTTGTTGTCAGATAGTTTTAAACCAAATTAGTTCATGGCTCTAAAATGACCATTTTAGGCTGCTGCAAGCATGCGTACTGCTGCTTATATATCAAAACATTTTGAAAAATCTCACGCCTCGATCAGTGCTGAGCAGCATGTTGCTGAAATGTTTTTATTAATTTCGACAAGGACAGAATCTGTGTGAGCTTGAGTAATCACAAAGAGATAGAGTTTCTGCGTTTGCCATGACTGCTACTGAGCATGCTTGTTTTATAACTCTGGAGCAGATTTTTCAATAAATAGCAACCCAATTAATCAGTACAGTACTGAAAAAAACTTCACGACCTATGTAAACTAGTAGCGAAAAGTGACTCGCTACTGTATGTATTATGTTATAAGGTGTTGGCTTATGCTGACAGACAGCATAGGGAATATAGGTCAGCTCTGAGTGTTGACCTCTCTCCAAACATTTGCATTGCATACACTTTTTCCATCTGTGACTTTCCAATGGAAGGGGAGAACGGCAGGGAAACTGAATCAATACAGAAAAGCATTTGTTTGTTCTTCTACACCTTTTTGAATGCAACGTCTCAAATGGTACCATACTGATTTGGATATTAGGCTTTTTGGCATATTTAGGGAGAAAGACAAATATATAAAATTATTGCAGAAAATGATCATTCAGTGAAGACCTCCACAATACTACAGCATTTTGTTATTCGAACAGAGAACAGACAAACCATAGATAATAGACCCAATGCCAATCTTCCTGCAAAAAAAAAAGATAAAAAAACACAAGGCCCAGATAGACATGAGTTTGCCCACGATCTTTTCAATAGCTAGAAACACCCCTGCACTTACCTAATGGCTTAATCTATCCACTTGTTATGTATGCACATTCATTTTGAAAGATGCAATATTATATGAATTAAGGGAGCATGTTTAGGAACTAAATTTAATTCTAACCCTAGCTGTTCCATGTTGTGTACCAAGTGCACGGCTCTTTGTTAATAGCTTCTTTTCTGTACATCGTATAATTGTGTTTCAGTATGTTTTCTGTATAATAGGTATTAAATAATATTTATTTCCACTTGCAGTGTCGTATTATAGCCAAAAATCATTAACACGCATGCATTAAAAAACAGAACATAATGGCATTCAAAGTGGCCTCTATAGATAATTTAGTGGTAACAGCAGAGAGAGGAAGATGTTACTGTTATGGGAGTGTAGGGGAAGTGCTGCTTCCCGAGTCGCTCCAGGAATTAGGACCGTGTTAGAGTCACGTCCATGAAGACATGCCCTGCCCTGGTATCTTGTAGCATCCTTCCCCAATGCTTCCTGCTTTGCTCAGTGCCGTGTCTCATGGGAAGCTGAGCAAAAAACTGGATTTCAGATGGATTTCATTGGTACAGTAATTCAAAATAATTGAATAACATGCTCTGATAATCTTCAAGAAAATCTCTTGAAGAAATCAAATTACTTTTGAACGGAACAGAATGAACTGAAATACAATGTTGAATGTCCTTATGCTTCTTTGCTAGATATAGGTCATTATCCACTTAGATTTTTTTAACAATTGGGGTTTAAAATAATGCTTCTATTAGCATTATAGGAAATGTCCTCTGATCTGCAAAATGACCCTGAGTAGAACCCATATCCATTTTTTAAAATCAAGTGCTTCCTTTCTGCTTTGCGCCCATGTAGTAGTGCCTGCATGTGCCTGACCTGGCCTGAAATGTATAATTCAGCGCGGCAGGAAGCCAGCCAAAGGGTCCCGGTGGTTGCGACGATGTCACTGCAGTCCTGTTGGATTAGCGCTGAATTGCAGCTAGGAGGGCCTCTCCTGGCCTATCAGTGGCTCTCAGGGGACTGCATGGACAGCAAGTCAGCACACGCGCTCCCTGACCAGCGAGCCTGGCTAGTGGTAAAAATTAACTGTAAAACCCTATATATTCCAATCTTTGAAGGCATGATGTAGATTGTAGCTATGTAAATAGAGGTCAGTCTTCATTGATAAGGGTTGAGGATAGTAGTGGGTGGTCCGCAGATTGACATTACAGAGCAATGATATCTAGCATGACAATGTGTGCAAATGTATAGAGTGGAAATGACTGAAATGGCTCGCAGATGCTGTTTTCTACTGTAAATACTTTATTTGTATAGTAGGTACTAATACAGGTATACGGTATATGAATTCTTCGGTTGTCAAAATCTCATCTTGACCTCCTTTGAGACGTGCATGTGCAGGTAAGAGTGACGCTTGGGGTGAGAGTGCAGCGTCTGCCATTAATCTGGCACCATTGGGACGTGTCTTCAGGGCTAAGGCCTAAAGGGGAACGACATCTCTGCTGACCATGAGATTTGAATCGGCAACTTTCTGGTTATAGGCAAAGGCCTTTGGGGATGTTAGCATGGGCTGTATATTAGTGAAGGGCACATTCATATTTATTATTCATTTTTTCCAAATGTAACTTGCACATGATGTTCGAAAACTACAAAGGATTGTTTCATCTGAAAGATTATATACTAAGCAAAATTATTTTATTTTATTCCTTACTGCACTGTCATTCAGCAAATAATTAACAGATTTTAGGTTTGCAATTTAAACAGGCTGATGAGATCCAGGCTTGTATTTTTCATGTAATGAGTTGTAGTCTAGGTTGTGTAAAAATTAAGTATTATAAAATTAAAGAAGTTTTACTGTGTAATGCATGTAAACAAGAGATTGTTTCAGTGAATGAAAATTTGAACTTGCAAAGAAAAATAAAATAGATTAAATGGATTTTTCAACCTTGATAATTGGTTATTGGAATACATTGATGTACATTTCAATGATCAGTCGATGACTTTATTATTTACACAATGTATGTAGCACATTATTTCAGTGTGAGATTCTCTCAATGGAGAGCAGAATATTTAGTTATAAATGTGCCTGTGTCAGCACAGCAAAACTGTCTTTATTGTCTGTATGTCCAACCGTCCATCTTCTGATGGTTTATCTGGTACAGGGGCACTGGGAGCACAGAGCTCATCCCAAGCAGTGCAGGGCACAGAGCAGGGGATGCCCTGCACCAGTTCAATTAGGCACATATGTTTGGAATGGGAGTGTGCAGATGAAACCAGTGCACCACTGGGAGCACACTGTATATCCACAGTGGGGACCGTTTGTTAACCTTGATGTTTATTTCCAAAATTTAGCTGAGCATTGAGCCCTGCAATGTGCTGGCATTTCTATCAGCACGTAACCCAGCCTAGTGCTCTGAAATAGTCTATAGGCCCCTCAACGACCCTACAATCCCAGCCAGTGAATGGTTAGAGGATGGATGAAAGGAAGGATGTATGTCTAGGGTCTGCTTTTAAAATTGCACTGTAATTCAGAATAATGGCTCTCTTAATCTTTAGGAAAATGTCAAAAAAAAGGATGATGGATGGATGGATGGGCAAGTTTCATTAGAAGCCATCAAAAAGCCCTTTCATTATTTGTACACATTCTTGAACATACAAAACATAAATGACATGAATTCGTGCACTCATTTTTAAAATTCTTTTTCAGTTGCCTGTCACACTCTTTGTTTCCAAGGGAACCATTTTTATGTTTACTTTGTTTGCTTCTATCTTGTTTGGTTAATCCATTGAAAGTCCCCTGCAGCAGGTATGTCACGAAATATCATCCAGATAATACACTGCCAGCTCTGGTTTTCGCTGATTTGAACTGGGCCAGCTAAACCCACATCAGTCTTGTTAGGGCTGCCCTGAGGGACTTCCCTTCTTAATTGTTATTTTCCATGCTCCAGATCAAAACAAAATATCTTTGAACTTTTACATTTAAATTTGCTCTATTTAGGAGGTTGAGAGGTTATTTTGCACAAACTCTGATACGCTCAAATTACATCCTTCAGAATTATTAAATTAGGCTTTCGTTTCTGTTGACCCCGATAACTTATCAGGTTATTTAATGGCCATTTTTTAAAATTTAGATGGCATCCTTGTAGCATCTGCTCCTGTTGCCGTCAAGGATCACCAGAATATACAACAGTAAATAAACGAAGGATTTTCCGTGGAATAAGAAATTGTCCAGGGGGTGCCAGCTTGCGGTGTTACGTTCATACAGAAGTGTGAGTGCATGTGTTCTGTCTGGCATGAGCGCAAAGCTATCCATCGGCGTTTTCTTCATATCAACCAGAGAATGTTTCTATCTTTGAGGAAGTGAACTGCAGGAAGTCAATTATGGATGAAAAGCTGTCCATTCACGTGCAGAAATATTTGAAATATATTTTTGTAATCTAACACACGAAAGACTTGTACTGTATGTACATTTGAATCTGCTTGGTGTATAATTTCAACTTTGATGTATTCAAGTGGAAGACAACAAACAGAAAGGACACTCCTAGTGCACAAACTGAAAACTGAACGGCTACAGTAGCCAAGGCAAATTCCATCCATCCATCCATCCATCTTCTATCTGCTTCTAAGATCCAACTGCTGCTTTCTACAGTATATTGTTTCTGTTACTGTATAAATGAATCAGAGCTATTTTCTGAATGCTGTCCTCTTTCCTCAATATATTGTTCCATATGCTTTAAACTTGAACTGATGCATATTAAATTATAAAAAAGATCAGCCAGTTAACTGATGATATAATATGATTATAATCCTTTGCCATATTTTCAAGATGATTCTAGTGATTTTTCTGTACTATTACAGTACAATTTATGACCAGCAGGATTTACTTTACATTTTTTATTGTCTTTGCATCTAAAGGTCTGTGATCTCACCCTGTTATTTGATGACAAAAATATGTGTCCATACAAAATCTCTGATATACTGTATAAGACACACAGCCCTGATGATCTGGTTTAAAACAGAAGTAAATCTCACACAACCGACCATCAAGATTGGCATTATGAAGTTTGACACTTCTTATTGGGCCTGCAACAACATGAATACAAAAACAGCATTAAAATTCCAAGTCAGAGGTTGTTGGTGGTAACTCGGACCTTGAAAAACCCTTATAGTGATTTGGGTGACCTCTTAATCACGCTTAATGTCAGCATTTGAGGAGGAAACATGAGAGGTCTACTCCTCAGAGGGGTAGAGGGAAAAAGGCAAGATATAGTCCTGTGAGTACACATGATAATTGGTTTATAAACCAAACAGAACCAACAAGAGTTTCCATATAAAGCAAATAATTTTCACCCAGGCCGATACACAATGGTTCGCAGCTGAATCTAAGAAATATCTGCTAATGTTGCTTAAGTGCAGGGATGGAGACTTTTAGGGATAATAAGCTTTGCAGAAATTACTATATATATATGTATATATACAAACACACACACACAAACACACATACAGTATGAAGCAATTCAAGTAAAACCCCATGTACTAAAATTTTTGATTGCATGCTTATTTAGGCCCTTAAGCTCATTATTAATTAAAGACAGAAAGGGCCTCTCTCTGGTTTTTCTCAGTGTAAATCGGATAATTGGCACTGTCCACATTGTCCTCAGTTTTCCAGTGTGTTCAGCTATTTCCAGAGCCTGAGCTGATACTGGTCTGCTTCCTTCTGATTTTCACAATCTCATGGTTTTGTTGGTCAACCCCCTTGACTTTCCCACACCTATACAAGTTGGAGTTCCACCTCTCCACCAGTGTTGCATCCAGACTTACTGTAGTTTTGGCTCTTTGATCTTCACTCCACCTTTCAAACTACACAATAATTGCTTCGGTTTCCATACAGACTCAACAGCATTTCACCTTGGACCTTTGCTAAGGTATTCAAGGGCCACCTCCTTAAATCTGTGCTGTTACTCTCTTTTTTTCCCCCTCTTGAAATGTGTTTTGACTAACATATACACCCAGCTGCAAAAGGAAAAGGTTTTATGTAGTTTTATTTAGTTTTCTGACATTAATTTTGATCTTTAATAATTCATCCTGAGTTTAAAGTTTAACTTGACATGTTAGTCAGTTAAAGGTTTTACTAATTTTACTGTTTTGCTAGATTCTTTTCTCAATGTAGCCATATTATTCCCCTTGATGCACAGTGGAATAAACTGCTTGTATGTGTAGTTCTGTGTGTCGTCTCTCAGTAGATTGTTGTAAATGTCTTTATAAGTGTTCCATTAAAATTAGACTTACACAGTAAGACAGCCTGCCATAGACTCTTTTTCTGCTTTGTAGGAAATGCTTGATTACTCTGTATTCAGCCGTCTAGACACTTGTTGTGTGTAATAAAATTTTGCTTTACACAGACGTCAATTAAATTGCAGTAATTAAATCATTACACCAAGAGTGGAGGATTTCCTGTTATTCTTTCATGTTCACCGAATACCTGGAATCTTCAATAGATTAGAAACCTGTTATCTCAATTTCATACTGTTATTCAAAACTGAATAAAACAGGATTATTTAATTTTAATAAAAATCAAATCATTGCTAAATCATTAAAATGACAACAATAGCAATAATATATGCTACATTATCAATTTCAAAGAATAAAAAATACAAACATCTTTGCTTTGCTTTTTACCAGTAAGTTATAAGAGGTTATTTTAGGCAACTGTGCAAACTCAGTTTAGCTCAAAAAAAAAAAAATCAAGTTCTCAACTGTTTAACATGATTTAAATGTTGTGATTCATTCAATTAACAGCTCAGTGTAGGATAATCAATTAAGAGCTTAGCTAGAACGAGGACCAGCATACAGTATGTTGTGCAATCAGTAACGGGGCTGAAAAATGCTGTTTTAGATGAGGGCAGCTTTTCAGTAGAAATTGTATGAACCCCCCCTTGCCATCTATTACCTGTGAGTCATAGTAGAAAAAAAAAATGTTATTTTAACAAATACTGTATGTTGACAAAGCAAGTGTCATTTGTGTACTTTCATACTATGTAAGGTACACATACCATACAGCATGAAATGGGATGACCCCACGTCTGGAAGGTGTCGGCCTGCTGTACCTATATTCCTGGAAGCCATTTTTCGATTTAGGAGTAATGGAGAATGATAAAAGTTGGTTATTCTGTACGTGTGTGTGAACATGTTATCTGCTGTACAAAGTAAACACTGTCCCCTGTTGAGGTATCATGGGATACAATGGGGATTTGTCTAGTCAGGACATTATCTACCGGAGTATATAGCAACCACAGTGTCACGTTTCGTGGCTGGCGCAAGCAGCGATCGTGCGGGTTGGCAGGTAAGGGACAGGCAGGCAGGCGGAATAC
>JAODJX010000035.1:8089856-8104628 GCA_026776945.1 Isichthys henryi | reverse complement strand
CCCCCCCCCCCCGCGCCCCGCCCCCCCCGCCCCCCGCGGGGGCCCCCGCCCCCAGTCAGTAAACGTCTCATGACCCATTTGGAGACACCACGATTGACTAATTCATGGTTTGGCCCGCTCTGATTGTTATAATTAAATGGTCAATATTTCATTTCTATCTTTTGTTGGGGGTAGACCACGTATGTAGTACGAGGGGACATTTGTCGCCCCTTAAGTCCACCCATGCTCTGGGAGTATCCTTTTTCCTACTGGATCCATCCATCCATCCATCCATCCATCCATCCATCCATCCATCCATCATCTTCTTCTTATATTTATTATCACTACGAGTTACTGTCTGCTGCTGCCATCTTTGCATTCTATACATTCCACCATTTTTCATGCATTCTATGCGTTCCATCATCCAATCATGTTTATACTGTATAATCCCCCCAGTATTACATCGTGTGTCAACGTTGTCCGCCTTCCACAGTATTACATCGTGTGTCAATGTTGTCCCCCCATTGCCCTGCACGTTATATATAGGTCTATATGTAGTACCACAGTCTGGAGAATGTTATTCTGCATCACTGTATGGATGCAGTGTATTGAATATGGTTGGTGTGACAATAAAGCCCCATTTGACTTGACTTGAATATACATATTAGTGCCGTCATACAGTAGTTAGTAACCACAAAGGACCTAATTTACTGTATCATTTCACCATATGCTTTTACCTTTCTTTGTACCTGGCAAATGTTGGAACAGGCCTGGCATAATCTGTATTTCTATAAAGACTCAGTCTCCCTGCTTGGCCTACTAGAGGGAGGGATCAGTCCTCATTGATGGCTGAATGATTCTTGGCCACTTGTACAGTAGCAGCTCGGGTCAGCAGTGGTACTGATGGACTGGCTATTATCTGCTGGAAGTCAATTGAATGTACTGATCCAATCTGCCCAGATTTGCTGTCAGTGAGGCGTGCTGTTGGCTACCGGTCGAAGCCACCTGCTGTAGGAATCCTGCAGCTGCTGGTGAAACAGATGTCAAGAGCCAGAATACTCCCTTATATGGGAAGTATTTAGGCCATGTAAGGAAACTTTATTCAGTCAGCAACACACATTTGAGAAGAGAGAAGTATGGCCATATATTTCAATGTAATGGCAAGTATATGATTGTCTGCATAATTCCTACGTATCACTAATGGGCAGGCATGATTTTTAATTGGTCTAATGTGATTTTTTTCCTGTGTATTAGTTGAACAACAAAACAACTTTGGAAGAAAGTACCTTCCTTTTGGACGAAATATATATATCAAAATACTTAAATTTCTGAAATAACGTGCAAATGAACATTTTCTCTGTCTTTCATCAAACTGCATAGAGATTAATATGAACAATTAAAAGACATGTAGTAATGTACTTTGTTTAATGGATGTTCCACATTTATGACAACATTGTTCTTTGGATTGAAAAATCTTTAATGTTGCTACATTATCCACTTTTGATGTTACCGAATATGTTTGACAGGCTTAGTTTTGTAATGTTTCTAACAGCATTTCACTCCTTTCTGAAAATCTGTAATTCAAAATTTTGAATAGATCTCAACAAGCTTTGCATTTGTTTTGATGTGCACTCAGGTAATCCTATTAATTTTAATTGGGTACTCAATTATCTTGAAACAGTTGAAAGTCTTCCTAGGAGAGTGAGATTTGTCCTAGACAAATTTTTGTCTATTTTGGAATTGGTAGGATTATATGGCATAACTGACTATGGTTCAGGTCCCTTTAATATATAATTGCCTTATTGGTTGAATATAATTTTGTTTCTTAGACCAGTGTTTCCCAGTTCGGTCCTCGGGGACCCCCGATCCTCCATCCACGATTTTGATCCTTCCCAGCTCCCTGCATGAACAGTCTAGGGGTCCCTGAGGACTGGGTTGGGAAACACTCTCTGAGACCTCGCCGTGAAGCCTTTGTCAGGTACAGGGTTCTTTGATATTCCCTACTGAAAGCCTTGAAGAGTGTTGACTTCACGTCAAAATGGACAACTCCATTGTTATGACTATGAAGGATGAGGCTTTCCTTTCTACATATTCTCAGCATCGTTACCCAATTTGCACTGCAGTAGGAGAATGCTAATCCCAGGAGCACAAGGGCCAACACTGGGAGTATCGTAGCCAGGACCACGATCCATCAATGGCTGACGCACATACGATAGCCCACCGTATCTGTGCATGAAATCTTCTACCATGGATGGCAGAAACCACGGATAACAGAGAACTATAATGTGATTTTTGTGTACTTACATGTGATACAGTTTAATTCATAAATTACGCAGACTAAGACATTACTAACATTAAAAACGATAAAAATTAAGTAAATTGCACATTTTTACTCACTCTTTCTCGAATGAAAGGCTATTAATATTGCACCTTTTGAAATGATGTTTT
This sequence comes from Isichthys henryi, assembly GCA_026776945.1. Taxonomy (NCBI): domain Eukaryota; kingdom Metazoa; phylum Chordata; class Actinopteri; order Osteoglossiformes; family Mormyridae; genus Isichthys; species Isichthys henryi. The sequence goes on along the minus strand of JAODJX010000035.1, from coordinate 8,102,201 downwards.
AGCCTAATACTCAATAGACTATAGAGTAATGAAAACATTACGTTTGAAGGGAAGACGGAGCAATGAAAATCTTGCTATTTTTTTTATCCCTCAAAGGAGAAAGAAAATGAAAAACATACATTACACACTTTACAATAAAAAATATTGTATCATGTATCTGTACATAACCTGTAATGAGAAAATTATATTTTTTATAAAATATCTTACACTTTTTCTTGGGTACTCATTTGCTGTACTAATAGATTTCACCATGTTACAGCTTGCACTTTCTAGGAGGGCTATTTGAAGCTTAAGAATTGTTTATTTCTGGAGATGTCCAACCAACCATGGACACAGGAATCCCACTATACTAAAGGATGTTCGGTGTCAGCAGTTCATCTGGACTGTGTGGAAGGAACCCAGAGCACCTGGAGAAAAGCAAACGGAGTGGACTTGCCATATTTGAATACTTAGTCCAAAAGGCTACAGCCCTATCCAACGAACAGCATGTCTTCTATTTAATATTTGTTCCTTTGGAGCTGTGTTATAGTACATCCGTTCTTTATATGGAAAATGCACAAAAGACATTTCAAAAGGTGCAATATTACCAGCCTGAGAGTTACTTGGAAATGTTCTGTCTCACATAATTGTGGAATAAGAGGTAAAAAAATGATGCCAGGAATGTAAGTTACAGAAACCTGCTAATCAACGGAGTATACCAATGGTAGTAGCAAATTTTGTTAATGCTCTCCCGCATTTTGACTTCCATCAAATTTCCATACCTGCTTGCTTCCTTAGCGTCTGGAGTCTTTCCTGGAAACACAAGGCAGGGATTAACCCCGGACAGGGTGCCAACCCATTAAAGTCATTTTGACTTTCTGTAGTGTTTTATAGTATTTTACCCACAAATGGCACAGAAATGCTTCAGACACTAATAAACACGCAGCAAGGTGAAACCTTGAGTATAGTGTTATTAGAATGGCAGATGTGAGACATCTTGGTAAATGGCCCCTGTTAGCATTTTCTTAATCATCACTACATGGCATCCTTTAATGACTACACAATCAAGTAGGAGAAAAAGACAAGCTGTTTAATATAGTGGATTTCTTGTTGTTATTCAGAGATGCTCAGTTGTACTAAATGATAATAATAGAAACAAGGGTATAGAAATTTATGACCAATGATGAATGCATCTGTGTAATGTTAGTTTTCAATCTTCGGGTCACATTTTCTTCAATTTGTTTATTTACTTGGAGGTCAAAGAATTATGCTTTCTACCTTAGGATTGCGTTAAAATTATCCTCAGTTTTTAATAAACCCAGATATGTTAGATATGTCCTGACAAATAATAATAATAATAATAATAATAATAATAATAATAATATCTCCTTACTATACAAACAATAGGCAGTGAATGAAGAAAAGTAATAATAATTACAAAATGTTCTGTAATTGATTGTAATACTTCCTTATGTTGTCTGTTTCAGATTCAGTTGATATATATGATGATAGCATAATCAACTAAGCATTAAGAAGCTACTACATACCTATTATCAAGAAACTAAATAAAGTTACTTTTTTCATTTATGTAAAATTTATGATTACTTCCCCCTACTGTTAGAAGAATGAATTGCATAGATATATTTCACAGACTCCTCGGATTTTTACATACGAGCAGATTAATTAGTTATATGCATTGAGCACAAAACATAAGGTTTGCAATATAAGTAAGAAAAACTATTAACTTTTGTCCCCTCAACTGTTTATCCATTCTGTCATTGTTTTCTTTGTCCGGATAATCTTCTGTATCACGCATACCCACTGGTAGATACAGTAGTTCAGGTACAGAAAGTAAATATACAGACCAAGATTTTGTTTCAACCAACCACTTCAGTATAAACACTCAACTGAGAGCACTCAACTGGGTGGTTGAAACAAAATCTTGGTCTGGATTTTTGCTTGCTGTACCTGAACTATCTTCCTCTACATGTACCACAATCGTACTAATTTCTCAAACTGAGAGCCAAACAGCAAAAGGTGGGGCTTGGGCTGGGGTGGGGGTATATGTCTTTCATTATGGATGGCTGAAAAATACACGCAGGTACAGGATCTGCCCTTAGGAGGCACTGGTACTCAGAGGCACTTAGGAACATCTAAACACCCACCTGTCTTTCCTCTTTTAAGAAACAAAGACGTGAAACCAATGTAAAATCTCAGAACTAAGAGCAGTGGGAGCCCAAATATTATCAGAATTTATTATGATATATCAATGCAGTAAATCATTAATACTGTTTCAGAGGCAAGGTGATTCTTTGATCTGCAATTTCAAGCCTTGATAACCAACGAGGCATTTGGTCAAGGACTAAAGAATCGGTATTCGTAGTGTAAAATCAAGAAGAATTTAAAAATGTCTCAGACATGGTCAGCATAAATAGGAATCTCAGCAAGTATTTCCAGCTTGCTGGTAAAGGCTTGTTGGTAAACGCAGATCCACGCTAATGCAAAATAGCTGTACAGGAGTTAATTCAAACATGCGGGGCAAATATAACATCATTGTCTTCTTTTGACTGCCTCTATACTGTCTTCATTGTTCTGCCTCAAAACTAAAATTGAACTTGCTAAACTGACCCTTTTTCCTCTGGTTTGATATTTTGAGTTTTTGCCACTTAACTGCAACTTCAGGAAAAAAAAAGAAAGTTCCGGACATGTCAAATGGAAAAAGTACTCTTAATAGATGATAACTACATTCTTACTTAAGAAGTAATTGGAACACTTCTCCCTGGCATTCAATAATGCCTTTTGCATTATAGTTAAAAAAAAATCAAGTGGCAGGCCAAACATGTTTATGTCCTTCTATGATCAATCTTAATTTAATAATAAAAGAAGAGCTCTGACGATAAATGATGAAGGCTTCCAAATGACATTGCTGGTACACGGGGCTTATAAGGACTTACAAGTGTGATTGATCTGCCAGCTGTGGCCTTATGGCTGATCTCTGCCGCTGATTGGGAGTTTCTGAATCGCTCCCCCTGCTCTGCACTGCATTACCGCCTTATGGGGGCTTACATCTCACCAGCAGGCTCTGTTTGCCTCCGCAGAAGGTGCTGAATGCATCATTCTTTCTGTTGATGCCTCGTCTCCTGCGTAGCTTATAGACTGACAGACAACTGACAGACTTGTTCATCATGAGATCGCTGAAACCATCTTTGCACTGTATATCCCTGAGACTCCACACAACTACCACATTTATTATATTGTGTAAGATAAATGCAACAAAAACGAATGCTGTCAGACGGAGTATGTGGAGTAGATAAAAAAGACTAAAGAAATAAATGGATGCACCTTTTCTGGGTATGCAGAACCGTATATGTACTCAGAAATATGCAACATTTAATTTTAAGCCATGAAATGTAAGATTTATATGTGAAACAGTCTTAATTTAAATACTGATACGTGAAATCAAGTGTAATAAATAGAGAGAGAAAACATAATGGTCAGGAGTTAAAGTGAAAAAAAATCATAGCATTGGTTTATATTAGGATATAAAGAAGTACCCTAATTCAGTTTTTGTCGAATTTTAAGTTTGCAAAGTGCACTGTTTTTCCTTTTGGGTAGAAGAGCATAATGCCGGCGGTTATCTGAGATCTATGGTCATCTGGAAGCTATGAAAAAAAACAGGCCGGCTTGATTATTCAGTTCTCAGCGCTTTGTTCCTGCTGGGGCCGGCGCGGTAAAGTACTCCACTCAGTAAGGTTCAAAGTGCCACAGAGGTAGGCCTGCAGCTGTTTACACACCCAGGACTCTGTCGTCTAACCGTTCCTAGCATAGTTCCCATATCTTAACCTTGGCAAAAACTACCAAGGCTGGCAGGATGAATGTGTTCTTTTTGACTACATAGAGAATTCAGACGATCTGGGGTCAAATGAATTAATTCAGAGGCGGCAATGACATATTTTTATCTTAAAACCAGTTTACATGCACTTTGAACGGAGTGAATAGTACAAGAATTGCACTAATAATCGCTTATTATTTTCATAAATTTTCAGAACTTTACGTGAAAGTACAACTAGTTACTGTCACAAAACAGCAAAACATTAAATGAGAAGATTATGTTAATATGCTGTTTGTAGTACCAAGCATGGCCACTGTTACCATGGTGACATAAAACTTTGAAGTATGTAGGTATCTGTCTTCAACCTGGAGGCCTTGTGCAGGGAGCCAAAGTTACCACCGATTCAGTCAATTTTTTTATTTTTTGTAACATAGCCTCTCAGTGGATGTTTTAAGTTTTAAATTCACTGTGGAATTTCACAAAGTGTGAAGTTATTTGAAGTACGTTATTTTTATTATCTTTATGAGCCAAAGCACACTTCATTGAACTTATGATGTGTATTATATGTAGTGAAGAATAACACTTAAAAACACTTGCGCAAATATACAGTATATATATTGGCAGGATGCTCTGGGTCATGGAAATGGGGCCAAGAACCAATGCTCATGTGTCCCTTTCTGGTCCTAGATACAATAGATATTTACTGACTTATGCTGATATGGGGAAGATACAGTATATACCATTGTGTTTGTATAAACACTAAACCTGCTGCCACTTCAGGTGCATTAAATGGCAGGAGAGATCAAGAGGTTGATTAGGTGACAAGCCCTTCAGTTTTCATCCATGTGAGAAAGTGCAGGAACCCAAGTCTGTTTCATCCGCAGTCCCAAGGCACTTGGGCAGCAGCTGTCTTTCTCATCTGCAGTACAAGGACAAGTAGGACAGCATGCTTATGAAGTTGTCGCTAAAAAATTTATTGAACTTCTTGTTAATATCCTTCTGGAAGATTCAAAATAATAATAAAAAAAAAAGTTAAATGGAAAGTGCGAGAAATCAGGTTCTTGGACTTTTGTGTTGTGTAGTTCCACCTGTCCCTTGTTCCTAACTTAACATAAAACACAAATAAAATGCTGTCCCAGGAGCTAATCATATTGTTTGGTGTTTTTTTTTTATCTAGTTGGATTTATATGTATTCATGTTTACAGTTGTGTTGCGTTCTTGGCTAGACCTAGACACACTCTCCCTTGAATGAAAACCCTTTATAAGCCTCTTTTGTTGTACAATCTCCATATCATATGATACCATGTGTTTCTGTTCAACATCTGGAGGGCTTTTCAAAAAAGGTGCGTAATTTACTTCTAAGCTACAGATAAGAATGGCGTATTACTCATTCGTGTTCAAAAACCACTCATCCAGTACTGGGTCACGTGGAGCTTGGAGCTTATCCCAGGAAGTGTAGGGCACATGGTACAGGCCACCCTTGACAGGATGCCAGGCCATTGTAGTGCGAATACGCAGATGTTGTGGATAATTTAGAGACACCAGTTTGCCCGACATTTCTGGACAGTCAGATGGAACCATAGTACATGCAAGAAACTGTTACAGTATTATTGTTATTTTTATGATTTGCAAGACTCTTCAGGCGAAAGATGCTTTACTGCATTTTTATTTTGCTAATTTAAATAGCTGTACATATAGATATAATACAGCAATTCACATTTCAAGACTGTAGCCTGCAACGCCTTTAGCTATCGGGCCCTATTCTTACTAACTGCACTAAGTGCTCCAAAAGTAAAATATTTACAGTGAATAAACAATATATACTAGTTAGCTGAAATAAGTGCGCTGAATGAAATTCATCTGCATAGCAGTGACAGACAAGATGAGTAATGTAAAACCCTCTCTTGTGGGAAGTGACAGAAAATACTGTAGAGGAAACAAAGGCAGTAACACCCCTCAGTGCTGAGAGAGGACTGCAAGCCGTCAGCTGGCTCCTGTCCTGGAGGCTTGAAGTGTTAGAGGAAGTCTGGGCAAAATGGAGAGAAATCCCCTGATTCCTCCCAACAGCCTTCAAGAGAGACTCATTTGTCAGAGGAATCACCACGACAGCCGGAGATGGGGACCCACTCTGTAGACAACATACATCTGTGTTTCTGTGAACTTGGGAATGCTAACATGGCTATATTACCAGCTATATTTCACTGAGTAGCATCAGGAAGCCCTGCTTCTTATTCATTTCTCATTTTTTCACTAGATGTACTGGCTAGGGCTATGGCTACATATTGAAACAGCCATCCAGCTAAAATTTTGTTTGAGTAAAAATCTGTTTTGTCAGTTTATCCACAAAAACGGGTAATTTAACTGTGACTTTGTACAGGTGCTGTGGCTTTTCTATTCATATTATGGAAAAACATTATAAGATTTTATACCTTGGCATTGATAAATACTATTTTGTTATTGGTCCAGAGATGTCACTGGGTTTTTGTGTAACTGCGCAGGTAGATCCTTCAGCCTAATGACAGTTTTATATTAAAGTGTTTAAACATTGTCTTAGACATATTAATATCAAATCCCGTGACTTTTTACTCATGAATAGGCAGTCATTCTTATCAGCATAATTTGCAGCACCTATCTGTTGACGGTTTGATTAGAAAGTTAACGGACATGCCGCTTCCTGTGAGAATCCGTACCAGACAATCTGTCATTATAGGGACTTATAAAATGCGAATTAAAATCATTTTCTTTTGACAAGTTTATTCTATTATAATTTTTTGTTTATTAGCCATGGCATAAGCGGGATAAACCACTATGAGGTTTGTAGTTATATAAAAATAATCAACTTCTTGCCATTGCTTATTTTCCTATTACCGCGCATATGGTTTATACCTTACATATTTTGGCCACTTGACATAATTCCAGTCATATATATATTTAATGATTGTGATTTTAGAAGTTTCTTAAGCTACCTTCTGGGCATAGAGAATTTGTGTCTTTTACTTTAATCTCAGAAGTTTAACCTGAGCATTCTGTGCTGGTTTTGCGAGTGAAGTGGTTCTTCGCCTGACTGCATTCATATTTGCTGTGCCAGTCATGGTGAAGAGCCTTTATGATGCTACTCTGTCTATACATAAATAAAGCTTCAGAAAATCCCATTTCCTTTGTTCAAAATACGCTTCCAATTAGGTGGGTTTATGATTAAGTAAATGATCATTGATGCTTGTCAGTGTCAATATCCTCTTTGCTTATTTTTTTTTGTCAATTGTTACTATAGACTAGTTTATATTGCAGTGAGGTATACAGTGATTAAAGCAGGGTATTTTAGCATGTGTTTTACCCCTGTCTCATACAGTATATAACACAAGGCTTTTGTTTCTAGCATGTTGTTGCAAATATAATTTTCATCATCTAGCTAAGTAACTGTGGTATCGTGGATATCGCTCACAATCTCACCTTTACGAAATCTTGGTTCACTTCCCTGACTTAATAGCGCCAGGATGCTGCATTTTGTTTTCTCAAGTTTGTGTAGAAGTTCCGGGAGCTTGAGGAAAGTGGAGTTAAATGCCAGAGTGCCCTTGTGTCGGAACAGCTATTGAACATTTACTACTACCCTGCAAATCTCATTGCCTGGACCCTCTTGCTGTGGTATGATTTCATTGCGTCCCTTTTGCCGTCATGATTGAGGTGGTAACCCTATCTCTCCAGCTGGAGTGCTGAGCTGCAAACTTTCTGATTCAAGCCATAAATTGCGTTTTGTCCTATGAAAAAATGGGATGAAGGAAATCCCAGAGAAATATTGAGAGCACTGTTAGCATTTGTTTTGTACCTGCAAAGTTTTGTTTTGGTGAAGGGGTGTGAAACAGTCCCTGTGATATGATATTTGTGTTGTTCTCTACCAGGGGTCTAAGAAAAGGTGATATTTTCATTAGTTTTGTCTCCTTTTCGTTCTCTTTCAATAATTGTGGCTTTTGGAGGAACATATTTTCAAGAGAAAACACAGAATGCTATACTTATCATGAATGGGGAAACTACAGTGGACAGCCAAGATACAAGAGCTTAGTCTCAAGTATAGGTGTTTTAAAGCTTTTGCGTTAGCAAATGATGTTTGAGGAGGACATCTTGTACCTTGTGCTATAATTGAGCAGCAAGGCCTGGCATATTGTGGTAGTTGAATATATGGTTAATTACTGGGTTTTTGGACTGAAACAACTTGAAAATAATCATGTTTTAAAACCAGTACTTGCAATAACTTACATCATTCTGCGAGTATATTGTTAAATAGCTTCTGTCTTAGTCTTCTCTTATCTGGAGAAATATTACTGGCAAGGAAAATATATCTCTGTTCTGTCCAACTGCTATTCTGCCATCCATATTTTCCCCCCTTAAGCACAAGAATGTTTATGGGATGAGGACTTGCCTTTTTGATGTAACCATTTAGCTCGTTAATTCAGCCAGCCTTTAAGTCACCTTCTGCTATCTCAGTTTGTATAGAAACAGAGTAATGGGTTTGGCTTAAGTGATGTAGGGACCGGGCCATGGCAGTGTCACACTATTGGACACGCTGTCGCTTGTTGCTTTGCTGGAACGCGGCGAGCCAGATTGTGTTTGTTATGAGCATCCCGTGGGCCCCTGTTCGTCTAAACGAAGGAAGGACACTTAGGAATGAAAACACTCCAAGTCCAGATAATTAGGCTTTAGCGTGTGGCATCGCCTTCTGTGTCGCCAACTTCTGACAACTTCGCTCATTTCCAGCACTCAAAAGAAGAGTATAGCAGTATATTATTCATCCCTGTGGGGGAAATTGGTGAGTTTTTGCAAATTCCATCTTGTATATTCCCTAAGAGGCACAAAAACACATGTTTATATGGGTGAGAGTGAGTTTTAGAGTCAAGGCACAGGCTCTGCCAGCAACCCTGGGGGAGGCGGGGCTAAGAGTCTCGCCCAATGGCCTAATGCTGATATGATTACTCTGCTGGCTGCAGGATTTGAACCTACGAGCTTCCAGACAGCCACAAATCCGTAACCCACTGAGTTACAGAGGAGAATTGCTGTACTTGTAGAATGTTAAGTTCTGGTTCATCACAGTGAAATAGAAGCAGGAGGTACATACTGTATAATAGCCCCCTCCCAATGATAGCTGGAATTTAAGTTTGTAAGCTTCTTTATTTCATCAGTAATTCCAGTGAAGGACTAAATGCAAGTTCTTCATAAACCGGTTGGGCAAAGTTAAGTATTCCATACCCTTTCATCCCTGAATCTCTTGTAAATCAGAAAACAATTATGACATCATTTGTCCTGAGCATAAAATCCACGTACCAAGAATCAAATGTAGAACACCAATGATTTTTGTTCCTTTCTAAAATAAAATCACCTTCCATTGCAGATAATATAATTGAGGATAAGTTGCATAATCCAACGTTGCTCATCCTTTCCTTTGTTAACATCCACATACAGTATGACCAAATTGTGAAAGTGTGTCTAATGTATGTTCAGAATGTAAAAGTATAACAAAAATGACCCATTATTTATGTCTCATAAAACTTTGATTTCATTCCAATGGCTGGCTATTAGATGGCAGTTGATATATATTTTTTGTACCTTTGCTTTAATAACCCATTACTTTGTATCTTGAAGGATACAGTCACCCCTGAGCTCTTTACATTATAATTATTCCATCCAAGATTCATAGTGCTTGGTTAACCCCCATTTATGGCAGAACCAGCAGAGAAGCACTCTGGACCACGCATGCCCAGTGCGGGTTTTCTGAAGGTCCCTGAGACCACTGGACAGTACAGCACTAGTGGCATTTAATGGGGCTGGAATATGAGGTGTACAGTACTGGGGAAACCAGGGGTATAAACTAGGAAATGGGGCTAAAATACAGAAGCAAGACAACCGCAAGAAACCTAAACCAGGATGGAATCTCAGAAATTTTAGCTCATGATCTACTGTAGATAGTGTGCAAATTCTTCATCAAACTCCGAGTCAAAGTCTTTAGTAAATGCTGACTGTCCAAACTGGAATATAGTTTGCATGCCTTGTCCTATGCAGTACCGGGCGGCTTGCAAAATACTGTGGCAGTTTTTGTGTGTGTGTGTGTGTGTGTGTGTGCGGATGCGGGTCATTTACATTTTACGTTGTGCGGACCAAATGTCCTCACAATGTGATGAAAACCATTTATTTCGACATTGTGGGGACCAGCTTTTTGGTCCCGATAATGGGAAGTTCAATTTGATAAAAATATGTAACTGCAGTAAAAAAACTAAAAATGCCAAACGTATTTTGATTGGTTGCTTATGGTTAAGGTTAGGGCTGGGTAGGGGTTAAGGGTGTCGTGTACACAAAAATCCACAAAATTCAATCTGAATTTCTATAGGGGAAAACCTTTTGAACTTTGATGAAGCCAGTGCAGTCCTAATATCTAGGACTTTCCTACAAAAAGGTTGAGAAATGGTGTAAATAGGAGGTCCAGAAGGGTGTCAGTGTGATGAGGTCTGATGGACCTTTAAAGATCAATACTTATCAGTGTCAGAAGCATCTGTAGAGCCGAAAGTAAATGATGGCTGAGAATTTATTTTAAGTAAAAACAGAGAAGGCTGTAATTCTGTGAAAATAATTCCTGAAAATTACCTCAACGCTAACATGTGCCCGATAATTGGTACTTCAGTCGCAAAGAATTTTGATGTATTTATTTTCTGTGAAACTTCATCATGAGAATGGATTCTGAGAAGGAGAACAAAAGAATGGACATACAAATATATTTTGTCTGAATTTTTAAAGCAAATTCACGTTTCCTTTTGGTTTCACTCCTTTTACCCATTGAACCATGATTCAAACTACATAGACAAAAGTATTGGGAAACCTGGCCATTACATCTACAGGAACTGTTATGACATCCCATTGTAAATCTATAGACAACCATATAGATTGGACTGATGTTGTATGTTAAGGCCTGGTTTATAATCTCCATTCTAGTTCATCCCAAAGGTGCTCAATGAGGTTGAGGTCAGGGCTCTATGCGGATCAGTCAGGTCCTTCTACCCCAAACTCACTTGAGCATGTCTTTAGGAACCTTGCTTTGTGCACTGGGGCACAGTCATACTGGGACAGAAAGGGCCTTGATCAAACTGTTCCCACAAAGCTGGAAGCACAGAATTGTCTAAAATGTCCCGGTATTCTGAAGCAGAGTTCCCTTCACTGGAATTAAGGGGCCTAGCCCAACCCCTGAAAAATAACCCCATACCATTATTCCTCCTCCACCAAACTTTACAGTTGGCACAGTGCCGTTAGGCAGGTAACGTTCTCCTGGCATCCACCAAACCCAGATTCATCCATCAATCTGCCAGATAGATAAGCGTGATTCATCACTCCACAGAACATGTTTCAACTGCTCCAGAGTCCAGTGGTACTGTAGCATGGTTTATACCACTCCATCCGATGCTTGGCATTGCACTTTAATGATTAAGAGATGTGTCCCAATAATATTATGTAGATATTTCAAACTTTAGAACACCTATAATATTATGTAGTCCATATAGTGTAGATAAGTGCGTTTCCCAAGGCTGATTTACTGTATATGTAATCAGAATTAATAAGAGCAGCCATTTTGAGGTACTTTCCTTTGTTTCATAGAGGATGCTAAATATGCGTATTTTGAATGTAAAGCAGCCGATATATTTAGTGGAATAAGATGATATATCTTTGTGCTTGGCAGCAAGGTGTGGTTCTGCATTCTGAAAATAGAATATTATAATCAGCTACCCCCACTCACATCGTATGAACCTAATGTGACCTAGAAGGTCTGGTGATGCATATTGTTACCGATTAGATATACCTCGGCCAAATCGTAAATATTATAATATAGCAGATTAATAGTATTCAGCAATTAGCTGTGAGTTATGGTCCATTAGCAGGGTGCCATGGCTGGTGTCAACCGTCACACACAGCTGCAGGAGTAAGAGAAATGAATCATTGCAGAGGTACAGGCTAAGATAGGGAATCTTCAGCTTTCCTGGGGTACCTGGAAAGAAGAGAAATATTCTACATGGCAGGCAATCATATCTGATTATCCAAGACATTGTCGTTTTGTTATGATGTGACAATCAGCAGTGCTTGAGGCCTGACAGCATCATTTGTAAATAATGTCTTGTCATCCAGATGGTGCTTCAGATATAAAATCATCATGCCAAAGGACAAAAAGTAATGATATATTTTAAGCAGAATAATTTTGTATAAAGACATCACACATCATTTTTGGTGAGCCCACGGGAACCTGGAAAGATTCAGCACATTAAATATAAACGACAGTGGAAATAGTCATAAAGCATGGTTTATTTAGAGTTATATGTATTTTTAAACAGTTTGTTATCGGTCTGGCTCAGTGGTTTGGGGTTTGAATCCCCCCATATGGCATTTGCATAATTTGTGTTTTTGTAGGTTTCCTCCCACAATAGAAAAAGATGTGCAGTTCGGCTAGGTGGCGGGGGGGGGGGGGGGGGGGGGGGGGGGGGGGGGGGGGGGGGGGGGGGGGGGGGGGG
>JAODJX010000035.1:8041412-8072853 GCA_026776945.1 Isichthys henryi | reverse complement strand
ATTACAGAGTGACTCCCCGACTTCTTCTGAGGCCCTTCCTTAAGTATCCAAACCAGGGGATGGCATGTCTCTGAAGAGATGCTTAATTTTAGGGGAATTGCTGACCTTGGTTCTCAAGTCCCCAGCCAATCAGATCACTTTAGAGGGTGGTCGTAATTCCCTTGTTCTACTTTGTGAGAGGTTCTCTCATTTTAGTGGGTTTAGCCGAATTTGTCTATATTCCTTAACTTTGAGAGTATAATATTTGCCATCTCGTGCCTATTGAAACGAGACCAAACATGCGTGTATTTGTCCCTGACATCTATGTGTGGTGAGTTATCCTGGTTATAGTGGAAAAGGTGTCTGTGTCTGGAGGCTGACAGCTTTTGTTGCTGTGAAACGACTATGGAACTCTGGTCACTCCGGGGGTGAAAGGTCTTGCTTTTTTGTTACTCCAGTTATTTCTATCCAGTCTCTCAGGAGCCAGCAGGCCTTTGCCTTCCTTAGAAGGGGAGGTCTGATGAGTGGAGTCCAGTAAAGTCAGGGTCACAGATCCTTTTCTTGGACTCTGAAATGCAGGCTGATCAGAGTTGGGGCCTGCGGGGCCTATAAGTTTTATGTCCTTACAAGTGGAACTCTTCAAGCAGGGCTCATCAAATCCCAACCTCAGTTCCAAATCCAGGCCATGTTTTCAGTTCTTCCAGGTACTTACTATAAGAATTACTGATTCTGATTGGCCAGAGGCTTCACACTTAGCTTACAGGTAAAGGAAGGCTGGGAAATCAGCAGTACTCTGACCTTGAGGACTGAGACGTGAATGGCCCTGTCTTAGAGTGATGGAACTGTGACCAGCAGATCGCTGGTTTGAGCCCCACCCTTAACAGAACTTTTACTGTACATGTCTGTGCTCCCTTGAACAAGGCCCTTAACCCTCAGCTCCAGGAATGTCACCCGTTGGGTAACCCTGCAATGTGAGCCCAATTTAAGGAGCTATGGAGAGCAAGATAGGGTAGGCAAAGGGAAAAATTCCAGTGTACTTGTGCAAATGGCAAATAATGGATTTCTCATTTTTATCATTACACACTCCAAGGCAGTGTTTCTCATTCTAGTCCTCAGGGACCCCTAACAGTCCATGGCCTGTTTTTGCTCCCTCTCAGTGCCTGGCAGGAGAACCGGATTGAGAAACACTGCTCTAAGAGATTCTAGCCTTACATGGATCGGTAACGCTGACTGATGTCTGCTGCTTTGATTTTTCTAAAAAAAAATATTTATTTAGATGTTTATTTATTATTTGTATTAAATGAACATATCTTCAAGCTGCCTTCATAACCTTGACATATGCCTTAATTTCTGGGCTATTTTCAGCAGTGGGCAGCTAAGGATCTTTTGTTTTTCCCTTGCTGTTAAGTAAATGGATCATTGATAAAGGTTAAGGGCGCCAAGGCTGCAGCGACCTAGCTAATAGATTATAGACTTGCCCTCGGTGTTTTTATGTAGATTAAGTTCTATGGCCTTGTTTATACTTGGTTTTAAAATGTGTCTTGGGAGTTCGGATAGCAAGTGGTTTACTGAGACACTTCGCCGTTTACACCCGTGTCCATCATGCATCTTCCAAGGTGTCCATCTGGCCACTTGTGTTCAGATTTTGTTACTGCCTACTGTATGTCACTTTTGCTAGTAGGTCAAATGGCCCCGCTCACAGTTATTGTAACGTCCTAGTTGGGGATGCATTAGTGTTTACACTACAGAGCATATGTGGTCAAATGTGTTTCAGACCACTTTGGCCAATGGTTTGAATGATCCACTCACTATGCATATTAGTGCTCATTTACACTTTTATACAGTGCCCTCCACTTGTGATCCGATCGCCCAAGATGCATTGTCAAACCAGGTATAAACAGGGCCTATGAAACTGAGAGCTAGAGTCTGGTTTTTATATTAAGGCTAACAGCATGTTGGAATCCCTAACTTACAGTGTTAACTCGTCTTACCAAATTATCAGCTATACCTCTATTTACCAACAGTTGTAGCATTAGTATTCTAAGGAAAACTCTTCATATGTAAAGAATTTGTGGTAACACTTAAAGCAGTAATTATAATGCATTATAAATACCTTCAAAATGCATTATAATGCATTTGTAACGTATTATAGAGATAGCTATAACTATTTGTTAATAGGCATAACACATTATAGCCATGTTTATTATGCATTATGATATAATGATCCATGAAGCTGTCATCTATAATTCACTATAAATGCCTTCATAATACATTATAATGGCTTATACTGACCATACTTGCTGGTGCTTTATAGATGAGTGCTTCATAGAGTGTTCATAATGCATAGTAAGCATGGCTTTAATGTGTTATGCCTTTTTATAAATAGTTATAGCCATTTCTATAATACTTTATGAATGCATTATAATGCATTATGAAAGCATCTATAATGCGTTATACATCAGCGCTTTAAGTAAAATGTTACTGAATATGCTCAGAAGATTAAGTTTAAGCATGCATAATGAGTTTGACCTAATATATGAATTGATAAATTTCTAGGCAGATGAACTTCCTTTCACAAGAACGTAGTAGGGGTATTGTCTTGGTCCTGTCTTTTAAACTGTGACCTTTATGTGTAGTTAACTTCCAGAACCTTGTGGCGTTTAAGCATTTTGAAAGGCATCCCGAGTACAAACAAAAAGTTTATCTTAAGGTTCAAAAGCAGTGACCTTCGAAAGTGACTGAAAAGTCCACACAGTTGTGTCTTTGAGATCCGGTGACCTGAAAATATATTCATAATGCATGGAATCGAAAAGCTTTCTGATGCTTTGTCCTACCTTAGGGTCATTGGGAATACTTCCATTTAGCATTCTTCTGACAGCAGGCTGCTAAGCTTTCAGAAATGTCGTGATATTTAACAGATTTTTTTCAAGATTAAAACTCATCTAAAATGTAATCTGTCCCTTAAATGTGACAGCTAGTGAATCTAATTTTAGTGGTGGAACTGACCTTCCTATTGTCAACGTATACTTAAGTTTTGAAACAAATCAATATATGATGATTGAGTGCCAAAAAAAACACCAGATGCTTATTATTAATTGTTGCACCATATGCTTTTGCATGGTGATGCTCTGCAATGTGTTTATTGTCACTTTTTTCAGTTCTTCCATTTTCCAGGGATTGCTTAACTTCAGTATATTCTTCAGCACGTTTAGCATTTGCTCATCTGGAGGTGATTCTCTTAGCCAGTCAAGAACATTCCACTTACTGGATAGAAAACCTCTTTCATTAGACTGGATGTGTGCTTAGGATCATTGTCCTGCTGCATGATGAAGTCTTGTTTGATGCATTGACTTTTACATGAGCAGACAAGTTGTTTTTGTACTTTTTTGTATTTGTTTGGCCGATACCATCGGCAGTGACCCACAGGTGAGTCAGCAGACATACCTGCTCAAGCTGTAATGACACTACATCCACCAATGAACATGTACTTAGCATTATGGTGCGTCCATGATATACCTGTATGTTACCTCATTTCAAGTATAGCACATGTACCCAGGGGTGGCCCATGAAAGCATACATCATAATGAGCGCCAATCCCAGACCAATCCATTTATGTTTCGAAATGTTTCGATTTCCTGTCACTCGGGGGACTTTGGAATTGTCCCAAGGTTACCCCTTTTTAAAGCACCCTACAAATACCGTCATTAAAAGTTCAGTACTCCTACCAGACATCTTCCTGAAAGACCCATCTTTTCTGGGAACACATCAGCCTGTTCATTTAGCCACTGAGCTGCTCTGTCATCTGCTCCCCTGGTGTCCTGTGTATCTTGGATTCTTTTTTGTTGCACTTCCTTTTGTCTTATATTTCAATCGCTCTCTTTTTCAGTTCCAGCAATGGTTTTGCTCAAATCGTTCTTGATCTGATGATAGCTTACTCCTGTTACTGGTCATTTGTTGGAAGCTCAGACTTACTGTATACCTACACTTATGACAGCTAAATGCGTGTGATGCACCTTATCTGCTAGATAAATAAAGGTAAATTTAAATAGTTTGTAACTTTTTTAACTTCTGAACATGATAAACTAGAATGCGATTGCCTGTTGTATTAGATAGCAGATTACAAACATGAAAAGCAACTAGAAAATGGACTGAAACCCACAGGACTGTGGAGAACATAGTAGATACTCTCATTGCAATGAGACCTAGAGTAGGTCGGTTCTTTTATCATTAGAAAGGTACATAAATCCTATCAATTGTTTGCCTTCATCTTGATAAACTACCTTAGTCCTATCAAAACAAATTAATTGCATTCAGATAAAGTGACCCCAAACAGAGGACAATGTTAGGTGCAGTGACTGGTGCACCTCATAAAAACATTCTGTTTTGCAATTGTGTTGTCCAAATATTGACTAAAACTTGTTTTATAATTGATAAAATGTAAAATTATTTGGTTCTCCTTCAGAAAGAAAGAAACCCTAAGTGGTATTTAGCAAAGCCTGGTAGGGAAGTGACATGATCAGTAGAGGGAAATTGGTCCACGCATAATTATGATATGATGAGCCTGTGGTGAAGTTCGGTAAAGCAGTGAAATGTTCATAAGGAAATGAACCAGAGTCTTGTTTATTCAGAAAACAGCTCCAGCGTTCTGTGAAATATAGATTTACGGATTGCAAGCTCTGTAAAACTTGTGTCTCAGGTGTTGGGATCAGATGTTTCAGCTGTCAAACACGGTTAGATGCTCTGGCCCTTGTGTGACATCATTCAGAATCGATACACACCTCATCTTCCTCTGACATCTTAATCCTCATTTTCTCATTTCTCAGCCGGCTAATTGTTACAGTTCAGAGATGATGGACATGACAGAGAGAGCTTACCAGTTAGTTCTGTGGACAGGAGGTTAACACAAGGTCTGTAAATTATGGATCCACCACTAATAGATGCGTTTAACGGGTATTCAGGAATAACGGGTCAAACGGGACTTAACATATGCATCCATGTGCATTTGTGATTTATATAGATTTTAGTATATATATGTAGCTGTTATGTAAATAAATATGAAAATTGGTTTGTATGAGTTTTTCTTATATCAATTTGATCATTATTTATTATCTGTTTAGCCTCGAGCAAAGGAGACTAAGGGGGGAGATGAACTCTGAGCTATTAGTTAAGTTCTCCCTAAACGAGCTTGATGGGCCGAATGGCCTCCTCTCATTTGTAAATTTCTTATGTTCTTATAGAATTAGTTTACATTGCTTAATTTTCATTCCAGTGGTAGCATGGCTTAGGTTTTATGCTTCATAAACTGAAAGTCTGACCTGTTCCTGTCAACAGTCATCGCATGTCCTGTAAACACAATATTTACTATGGGGTACCATGGAGTTTATGGTGAGAGACTTTTTTTAGGTGGGAAGATGGCAATTGATGACTCAGGGGAAATGTGGTGGGGACCGTGTCTCACATATCTACATGGAGATAGGCAACGTTGAGCCTTTAATCAAATGGAACGCCCTTTAGTTGGAAGTGTCTCGGCAACAGATCCATTCTATTAAGGGATGTGAATTACAAGGTGCTCACTGGACCTGCTGCCGAGGATGTGGAACAGCAGGAGGTTTAGAGACCATTTCGTGGGACTCTGCTATAAATCAGTGATCTTGCATTTGAACGTTAGGTCTTTTGAGGCTCCTATGCCAGACAAATACTCGTTTCAGAGGCCTGTTGTGCCCTTGTAGCTCTGCCTCATAATGTTTAGCTAGCTTTGAGAAAAAGCATCAGTACTGAGCATGGAGATTTTTAGTTTTCTCTGTGGGTCTTTTACATTCTCTCCGTGATCGTCTGGGTTTCCTCTCCTTGTCCAAAAACATGTGGTTAGGTGAAATGGCTTCACTAAATTGCTTATAATGCATAAGCACATGGCCCATCATGTACTAGAACCCAATCCATAGTCTTCTGTGCTCTCTGCACCCTGGAATAGGCTGCAGACTCAAAGTAACACCGTGTTGAAAAGTCACTTATATTTCCACACAATCTGCTGTCATGGTTGTCTGTATAGCAGTAATCTGTTACCCTAACCTCCCAGACTCGCAAAAAGTGATGTTTTTCCAACTTCAGCTTCTTTTAGCTTCTTTTGATTCATGTGCGCAGTATTTTCTTGTATTTTTTTTCCATTTACTCCAAGTTTTTTTTTTCTTTGAGACCTGAAATGCGGATGATGGTTCGTTTTCGTTTTTGTGCAGACAAAGAATCTTGTGTGGTATCACTCAGAATGAAAACAATGGTCTTTTTTATCAAGTTCTCATGCTTGATTTTATGCAGTTTTTGGTCATGACACTTCGAAGAAACAATTAGTCGTCACACTGATATTTTCCGAGCGGCGCCACAACTGAAAATATTCAAGAACTTAAATTGTATAAGTTAAACATATTACAGTATGTGACCTACAGTATATGGTGCAATCTTGTCTTGATGCTGCAAGGCTGGTACCTCCAATGCAAAGCTCAGTGCCAGTGGGACCTAAGTATAATGGAAAGTGTATGCCCTTGAATGCATGCCACTGATTCATATCCTGTTGGAAAAATTGGTCCATAATTGTCCCTCAAGCAGAGAGCTTGAGCAAATGTGGCAAGAAAAATGGGCACAATTGCACCATACCGATGTGCAAAGTTGTCAAGGACTTGATCTGTGGCTGTAACTGCTCCCAAATGTGCTAGATACATTTTTCCTGAAGGGATTTCGATTACGATGCCTGCTCATATGTAGATGTGGACTATGTGGAATACAGCACTTCAACAATTCAGTGTAATTTTCAGCATAAATGTTCTGATGTGGGAGGCACAGCTGCTCAGTGCATAGCACTTTAGCCTCACGCCTGCATCGATAGCATCTTGAATCCCCACCTCCACTCTGTGTGTGGAGTTTGCATGTTCTCTCCATGTTGCAGCTCAGTTGCGGATGGATGGCTGTCCAAAGGAATTTTTACCTATTGAAATTATAGGACTGTAAAGATGATTAAGGGCTGATCATGCTAACCTGCCTTGATGGTTTGTTCCATTGATTTAAAATCGCCCAAAGCATTTTGACACCGTTAGCAAATTGCATCGCTCATGAAACACAGGCATGTTGACTTGCCTATGGAATCAACTTAGAATTTGAATTGATTTGGATTACAATGTCTAATGCTCAGTTCACTCTTTGGAAGAAATACAGTTAATAAAATTTCATTGGTAAAACTAACCAAAGTATATTTTGGGGTATCCACAAGCAGAGGCACATGAACATAGTGAGAGGTTCCTGGGCTGTTACAGTTTGCAGAGCCCCCCTATATTAATGACCGTGCCAGGACCCCTCCCCCGCCCATGAAAGGATACACATTGTAACAGCATCTTATGAAATATTTCTACATTATGTAATTACAAAATGCAGCTAATTGTCATCACATAATGTGGCGTTATTACATAATGTGATGCCATACACCATTTAGCAAAGCATTATGTAATAACACTGCATTATGTAACAACTCGACAAAATGTAGCAGATTTATAACCTCCATCATTTTATATTGTGACATGAATCTGTCATTATTATTATTATTATTATTATTATTATTATTATTATAATAAATTATCATTATTATGTTGTCCAAAAAAGAGCACCGGCATGCTTAAATGATCCAGTTTAGGTGTCTATGACAGAAAAGCAGCTCAAATAAAGAGCAACATAAAAAACAAGTGGGTTGGATCAAGGTTACAAACCACTTGATTTACTCATTAATCAACAAGTGATCTTAATTTTAAATTACGTAATGAAAATTCGTTACATTTTGTTATTACATAATGCATCATTATGGATGTTACCAAAATGATTTGGTTTTCATTCAGTGTGTAAGCTGAAATACACAATAATGCAAACACACAACAATACATACTACGAGTTATAACTGATACATCATTTTTGTTTGAATGTTTCACAAAAAAAAAACTTAACATTTTTACTTGGTGTACCTGTATGTTGTAACATTGCAATTGTGATGCAAATTATGCTTGAGTATTTTCCACCATAAAGCTATATTCAGTCTTTACTTTGTGCACTTTAAGCCACATATCAAAAATATATTCATAATGCATATTTATCAAGACACTTAGCAGCTGTAAACAGTTTTTCATGTAATTTTTGCAGCGGAACTGATTAATGCTGTACTGTTGTGTAATGTATGTGGAGGAAATGGCAGTGATTACCTGCACAGATTCTGCCTTGGGCAGGAGTATTTATGAATTAATTGTTGCATTTAAGAGACTTACATTTGGGAAGAAGACTTGTCAGAACCTGAAGGATAATGAAGAGCTCTGCTTTTGTTACCCTTTCTCTAATAGCACTAAGGCAAAGTGCTTGCATACACGGGACATGCAGGCAGGACTGAATGTCCTTGTTCTCAGTTGGCACAATGGAAAAACAAGAAACATTTATATTTATACCTGTCTAAGTTTATCCAGGGTGTTATGATTATTCTGCTGTATCCTACAGTACAACTGAAGCATTATACACATAATATGATGGATGGATGGATGGATGGATGGATGGATGGATGGATGGATGGATGGATGGATGGATGGATGGATGGATGGATGATCATGACTGCAAAAATATCACTTGGTTTTCTTACAGGCTCTTAAGGTTGGGTGAATGATCAGGACTAGAAAAGTTTTCTTGCAGGCTTTTAAGCGCATTTTAAGTCAGACTCAGCTAGTGCCGTGCCTGGGCTTGATTACATGATTAGCAGAGTAGGTTAGTTTCAGGTGCTAACTGAACATTTCAGAATATTTCAGGATACCGTTCCACCTCCTGCTACTGTATACAAATGCCTCACCACCTGATGCTCTTACTGTAGGTCAGTACTGCACCAAGATTAAATGCATATACTTATTCCTCAAGTCATGGGTGATATATTACACTGATAAGCAACTGTAATCTAAAGTAATTTTTACTGACATTTTTCAGTGGCAGTGGCTGCAGTCGCTCTGATGGCACAAGCCAGAACTAACATGTTTATTTGTTGCTTATCATTCATGCTCAAACAGGAAGCCACTTGTTTTTCTATTACCACTGCAAAATGACTTTTAGATGACCTGCTGCTATGTATGAGTATAAATACAAAAGATAATTCTGCTTATACTCTTATAGTCAACAGCACTTTTACCAGATAAGTATATGCAAAAATAAAAGTGGCGGGGGGTGCCTTTTAAATGACAGCATTTAAAATTGGCGTATGCAAGGAAAGGCATACTTGCTGTTTCAGAATGTGAATTCTCCAGTAATAAGCATTTTAGAATGGAAATCAAAGTTTAGGGGAATGGGGATTCCTATTAAAGATCTCCGGTGGTCCTCCACAGGGCCACTTTGACTTAATCGTTAATTTTTCAGGGACGACATTTAATATATGAGTACAAATTACTTTTCAAGTCATACTACTCCTTAATTGAAGTGCACCAATGTGAAATAGGGACAAGATGAGGCCGCTTCAGTATAATTCTCCTTTCAGTTGTACCGCGGGGTACGGAGCACTCAAAGTCCGCATAACTTGCTATTGAAAGATTAGCTACAAAGGTGCCCCAGCTCCTTTTAGGAATCATCTACATACGAATCATCTAGGAGAGATTTTTTTTCTCCTGAATCAGAATGAGCAACAGTATTACTATTCATTCATGTTATTCATCTACTGTATTTTTGTTTACATTGTTTATTTATGTAAAGTTTTATTGTTGTTCAGTTTAAGTAAATTAATTTTGGAATTGGCATAAAGCTTTAAGCATGTGGTTGGTATTCTGTTGCTATTCATTTTTAAATATCAAAAATAACTGCTATGTTTTTAGATTTTAATGGATTTCAGTGAATACTGAAAGGAAATGTCAATAACTCTGCACAAATTTCAAACAATGCTGATTGATTTGTTTCTGGGTTGATATTTTTTTTTCTTTGTGGATTAGGTCACATGATATCTGTAAAATACAGCACCTCGATTATTAAAAATAGTTACTGTATAGCAACTTGATACTATTTTAATTTCTCTTAATCTCTTCAAAGTTGTATAATATGGAATGTACACTGGGACATCCATTAGCAAACGTATACAAGTGAGAAAATGAAATAATATTTTAAAAAAAACATTGATTTATTCATGCAAGACTCATTAAAAAAAATTTTATAAAACTTTTTTTATAGGGTGGATTAAGATTTGTCTCTCTTAAAACTGGATTTCCACAATTATTTTGCTTTATGCTCAACCATTCCCTTCCAAGAAGGTTAGCAGTATGACCTTGTATACTGTATATAGATGAACTAGAGGGTTTTACTCACATTATAGAACCAGAAACTTTAAAAATCAAATCATCAGAAATGGGAGGTCTTTGTTTAGCAAGGTGGTTGTTGATTGAACCAATGACCTTTTTCTGTTTTGTTTTACAGGATTTTTAAGTACTGGAGACCAAGCCGCTAAAGGGAACTACGGTCTTCTTGATCAAATCCAAGCTCTGCGCTGGACCAGTGAAAACATTGCTTCTTTTGGCGGTGACCCGTTGCGTATTACTGTTTTTGGATCAGGGGCAGGTGCCTCCTGTGTCAATCTGTTGACCTTGTCGCATTATTCTGAAGGTAACCGTTGGAGCAATTCAACCAAAGGTATTATGCAGGTTGCAACTTTTGACAATTTTGTTGTCTGCATGCCACCAACGTCATATACAGTATTTGATTTGTTATGGTTTTAAATTTTTTTCCCATATTTTTTTTTTACTTGTCTGAGTGAACATAATTCCAGTAATGCTCATATATACATTTTGTACAGGGTTTTTATGTTGATTTTTGAAACTTTCATTTAGAACCTTTATTAATTTTCTTAAATTTTCTGTTATAACATTGTCTAAACACTTCTGTCATGCATGCAAGCGTTCAATTTTCGTGTTATAAAACTAGTGGAGTTTTTTTTAAATTCAGCATTTTACATTTTTAACACCCTAAGTGTGAAGAAGAATGCTTTCTTACTTTTCAAGTACTTTACAAGACATTGCAAATTACAGGCATGATCCAAAATTGTCAAAGGATCAAGGTCATGAGCATAATTTCCACTACATACATGTTGGGTTCACTTTTGTCCACATTGACATTATATAAAAACATTTATACAAACACATGTAGTGCATCTCCCTCCATGCTACATCTAGGACATTATTGTTCCTTGTTAAATTGTCAACTCAAACATCCACTGCTTTTATTCTAAATTAAAGCTGTTTTGAAACGAGAGTACACAATTATATATTCAAAGACAGTATTGTTCCTTTGGGGTCGATTCTCCCATCAAGTCAAAAAAGTGCTAATTCCTAGCTCTGATTTAATAATCCCTCAGCCTTTCTTCCCAAATAGGCAAAACAGTTTTTAAATCAAATAATACAAAACTAGATAAAATGTCTTGTCTTTCAACTTTATTGCCAGTCACCCACAATTGGCAATTAATTAGTATAATAGCCTGAGATATACATTAATTTCTTGAGTCGTTCTGTGCTGTCAATTGCTTTACTCCGCAACTCATTGATTGCCCCAGAGGAAAAATCTACATTTTAGACAATAATATAAGGTGAGTTTGTCATCAGATTAATTTAAAAAATTAGAGAATATTGATATCTTGCGGTAATGAGTTTGTGAAAATGACTCATATTGTGTTTACGAACAAATATATATACTTGGCTTTTTTCCCTCTTCATTCAGAGCAGTTCTGTAAACAAGCAAATATGCCTAACCAATAGATGTGGTGCGCATGTTAGTATTATTAGAAGCATTAACTGAAAGTTTAGAATTCATTGCTTTTAAAATAATAATTCAATCAACTATATAGCAGATATGCTATAGTGTAGGCTGCGATGTATTATTCCAAACCGATTGCTTGTCATTGCCCGCACCACTCACATTAAGTGTACAATGGTTAATAATTAGGCGAGCCTTCTGGTCAGGTAGTTCCACTGGAGTGTAGTGTAAGAATGAAAGGTATGTATGTGTATGAAAATGCAGGATGAATTGCAGCCTGAATTACTTTAAAACTGAGTGTTTCACGATCCACTTGGAAACATGTGATGCATTCAGGTCTGTCAGTTAAAGCCCTTAAAGACAATAGCATATCTATCTTATAATAAGTATATGCACTTCAGTTTAGGATTGTGAGGACATACTACATCATTTGAACCTATTTTATTTCTCATTTTAAGTGAAACAATAATTTTTTAATTGACCAGTCATTTAGCCTGTTTGATTCACCTTCTAGGCATGTTGACTTGTGTTACATAATTCTTATCTCATTAAATGATGATGGGTTTTGGAACTTACTTCTAAATATATGATAAGGTAAAAAGTTTAGTTCTGTTACATATTCGGCTTCCTAAACACTTTAATTTTGCCACTGGCCATGTAAAGGCCTGACTTAATACAGCCCTCAACCAGATACAGTGAAAAATGTACTGTTAGTTCACTTAAGTCAATGGCAGAATACGCATAAGGGTAATTTACATGTGGCACCCCCATATTTTGGTGTTTCTCCACCCAAAGTGTATATGTAGCTTGAGTGAGCACAGATTTAAGTCAATGGGAGAATATGTTAATGCAAAAGAAGGACGTAGCTAGCCACGTTTTTTGACTTAAGTGTATGGGAGGAAAGACCCTTATGCCTAAAAAAAATCCAATATCAAACATTGTTCTGTGACATTGAGTATTCCAGGGGTATTGGTACCATTACCACCATCATTGGTCGCATCTTGCTCCATGTACTATGGTTTTCAATTTATTCACAGCCACATTATTATACTTATTTTATTGTTCCATATTTTGATTTATAATATACAGCTAGATTTCCAGTTTTCTAAAAATGCAATAAACAAACAGTGGGAGCTTCCATAGAAAAAACAGGCCGTTGGTGTACCTAAGATAAAAGCTAAGATAGATGACAACCTTAGATGTCTCTTAATTAGGTACTCCTACTGTAGGTAGTCCTTTTAGTGTTGCCCAACCCGATCCTCGGGGTCAGTCCACATTTTTGCTCCCTCCCAGCTCCCGATACTTAATTATTTCCATAATTAACTTCAAGTCATATGTCACTTAATTAACTTTCATTTAAAACTTTTTCAAAATATTACATTGTTTGAGCTGCGATTGTTTCTCACCAAAGCTTTCACGGACAGAATGGCTCTGAAAATAAAACACACCTTATGTCAGTTCACTATGACAAATATTCTCATTTTCAACTGCCCCACTAAGGTGAGGGATCTATTTTAGTGAGTTTCGTTGAATATGGCTGTGACATTTGCTTTTCGCCTCAGCATTATGCAATAATTGTGAGCATAATGCTTTGTGATGGGTGCTGGTTTAGAATTGTTCTGTATTGTTTTCTGCAGGACTCTTCCAGAGAGCAATAGCCCAGAGTGGAACTGCATTGTCCAGCTGGGCTGTCAGCTTCCAGCCTGCCAAATATGCTCGGATGCTCGCTAAAAAAGTCGGGTGCAACCTCAAGGACACAGTAGAATTGGTGGAGTGCCTCCAGAAGAAACACTACAAAGAGCTTGTGGATCAGGACATACAGCCAGCCCGGTACCACATCGCATTTGGACCCGTCATCGATGGTGACGTGATCCCTGATGATCCACAGATCCTGATGGAACAAGGGGAGTTCCTTAACTATGATATCATGTTAGGGGTCAATCAGGGGGAGGGATTAAAATTTGTAGAGCTCATCGTAGACAATGAGAATGGGGTCCAAGCTAATGATTTTGACTATGCTGTATCAAGTTTTGTGGACGACTTGTATGGCTATCCTGAAGGCAAGGATATCCTCAGGGAGACGATTAAGTTCATGTACACAGACTGGGCAGACCGGCATAACCCAGAGACCCGGAGGAAAACCCTTTTGGCGCTCTTCACTGACCACCAGTGGGTTGCACCTGCAGTGGCTACTGCTGACCTCCACTCCAGCTTTGGGTCACCCACCTACTTCTACGCCTTCTACCACCACTGCCAAACAGAGCAAGTACCGCCTTGGGCAGACGCTGCTCATGGAGATGAGATCCCTTATGTCTTTGGGCTGCCGATGATTGGTCCTACCGAGCTCTTTCCCTGCAACTTCTCCAAGAACGATGTCATGTTGAGTGCTGTGGTGATGACTTATTGGACAAATTTTGCAAAAACTGGGTAAGTCTGTTTCATGATGTAACTACGAACTACTGATAACGTAGCCCCAGTATCCTCGTCGTTTTATTTTTTACGTAGGTAATTTTCCACCTGTTGTGTAGCATGTGTCAATGCCATTTTGTGTGAGGAAACGTTTCAAATGATGAGCTGATGAAGACCATAAATATACTAATAATGAACATACATCTGCTTTATACCGCAGCTCTGGTAAACCCAGACTAACATGTTCTTGTTTCATATTCTATTTTGAAATTAAAGTACATAAATCACTGATATTTATACTGTCTTTTGTCTTCCCCTACAGTGATCCTAACCAACCAGTCCCCCAGGACACTAAGTTCATACACACTAAGCCCAACCGCTTTGAGGAAGTAGCTTGGACTCGCTACAACCAGAAGGACCAGCTATATCTTCATATTGGCCTCAAGCCGCGCGTTAAAGAGCACTACCGAGCCAACAAGGTGAATCTATGGCTGGAGTTGGTTCCTCATCTACATAGCCTCAATGAAGTCACACAGATCATTTCTACCACTACGAAGGTCCCTCCACCAGAGGTAACCAGGACACCAAAGAATATCCCCGTCAACACCAAGCGGCCTAACCCCACTCCATTCCCTACTGAGAACCAAGGCAGTCAGAACCAGCCCTTCCTTGTAGATCAGAGGGACTATTCCACAGAGCTGAGTGTCACCATTGCCGTAGGAGCATCCCTGCTCTTTCTCAATATCCTGGCCTTCGCTGCCCTCTATTATAAGAAGGACAAGAGACGGCATGATGTTCACCGGCGGTGTAGCCCTCAGCGTAACACCGCTAATGTCCTGGGCCACACTCAAGAGGAAGACATCATGTCTTTACAGATGAAACACGGCGATCTGGACCGCGATTGTGACACCATCCATCCACACGAAGTAGTTCTGAGAACAGCCTGTCCTCCGGACTACACATTAGCCATGAGGAGATCCCCAGATGACATCCCTCTTATGACTCCCAATACTATCACCATGATCTCTAACACAATGTCTGGGATTCAACCTCTGCATACATTTAACGCCTTTTCTAGTGGACAAAACAACACGCTGCCTCACCCCCATCCTCATTCACACTCAACAACCAGGGTATAACCAGCAGGACAATGGTATACACAAGAAAGATCCAACTCAGAAAACAAGATCTAGACTTTTCTGCACCTATGATTTTTCATCATGGGGGGTGGTGTGTGAAATGGAGATTTGTCCTTCAAAGGAAATACATTATTTTATTAAAAAAAAAAACAAGTTGAAATTTGACTAGAACAAAAAACAGGAGGATACATTGTACTTCAATTATTATAGGATGAGGCCACTTGTCCGCTTGCATAAATTGCATAAGGAAGACTGAAAAGGTTGGTTTGATGCAGTTGTCTAAGAGACGTGACAAAAGAAGAAATCTTGTTTATTAAGGAAGACAGGAATTGTGCTTCATAAATAAATCGTACTTTCGTGCCACTGCATCCAGCTGTGAGTGACACTTTCTACCGACCGAAGAGGATTCTGATCGCTGCGTTTCAGGCATGTGTTACCCTACAAGAGGAAGTATTGTAGGATGATATTTTTAAAGGAAACTGTTCAAGAATATGCACAAAGGAGACATTGAAAGATGTCTTGGGTTCCTTTTTTTCCAATTTATTTTTGGGAACAATTTTATTGTATAGGACCTATTTACATATCTAAATATGTACAGAAAGCACCAATGCTGTTTAAGCCCCGATGGGCCCTGATACTGAAATCTGGCAGCATAACAGAAGCAGATGAGGACGTCTTGGCAGATACAGCTTCATCACATAAGTGCTGTCAATAACAAGAGCTGGTGGACAGGGGAACTGGATATTTTTAGCACGATGCGCATGACAATTTATCTGCTTGGTGGCTGTTCTGCTGATTAAGCCGTAATTAAAATAATTTTCATCCCCATTGGATTTGTTTGAAGAAATACGTCTCTGATTGGCTATCTACTTTGGAGGTGTCTGGGGAGGTAATGTGGGAAGGTAGATGGGGAGAGCTGGATATAGTAATTAACAGTAAATACAATATAGTTTAAGTGAACATGGTTATAAGGACTAGTTTTGTACAATGTGTGTTGGTAAAAAATTTTGATAGTGGTAAAACGCTCAGTGTTCAAAGACCCTTGAAAGGGGCTATTATCTTTTGTTTCTGCCCATTGTTCTTTGCAATCACACATACTGTGTAAGGTTTTTGATCACATTTTGTTAATGGCAAATTTACCTTGGCGGGGAAAAAAAAATATTTCAGGTAAATATTTGTCTTAATTTTATGAGCAGTTGTACACAATGTCCAGAGTATGAAGACATGTTTCTTACTGCAGGGAATTGCAAAATTTCATATTGCTGTTTTGATTGGCTGCATCATTATTATTATTATTATTATTATTATTATTATTATTAGTAAGTAAGTTCCAAAGCACTCGATAAAGAAAGGTGCTTTTTATTTCCTAATGAAAGTGTAAGGTTTCCAGTGGCCAAGGCAAATTAAGGCTTCTTCCCCTCTCACGGTGAGCTAACACTGTGACATGTGGCTGTATGAGAACCCAATTAGACACCCAAGGAAACTTGTTCAGGTGTTACTACTGTAGGTCAACATGTAGGCCATGTCCAGTAATGACTACAGTTTGAGTGTTTTTTTTTTTTCTTTTGATGGTGGATTTCCTGATAGACCATAAGACCATCACGGAAGTCACGTCGTGTGCTTTTAGCGTTGCGTTATGATGCCTGCTGGGTACCCCCGAGGCCTTTCATTACTCCACAAGAGCATAACTGTGGTATATGGACCAGATGTACTACCACGAGGTTATGTCTAACAAACACAATTGATATATTCTAATAAATCCCCCTTTGCTAATGGCAATGCTACGTCAGGCAGTCGTATTCTTCCGAGTGACGTGATGTGATATTCTGTGCGCAGCCATTTTTAAAAATGACATGACATTAACTGAAAGGCCCAGCAGACAAGTTTAATTTGCAGGAATATTCCAGAATCACAAGGTAAGTTTCATTGTATATGGCAGCATTTCTAAGGCTTCTCACCTGGCCCTCAGCTGAGTACTGTAGTTCTGCTGTGTGACGCCCTGACAGGTTATTCCAGTTTAACACAGTGATGGCTCTTCTACTCCACTGCTGCAGGGACTGTAAACATACTTTCAGACAACTTCCCCTGTACTCTCAATATCTGGCCTGAGGACTCTCTTATTCAATTATGCAAAGCAAGCGTTAAACGTTCCAGCCCAGGAACACATCCGTTAGCGGCATTAAAGAGGAATGAGCTGTTCATAGTCAATGTTATAAGGAATGGGTTCAAATTCAGCAGGATGCACGGAAAGCATATGGCGTTTGTGGAGCCCTCCTTGATATTCTCCAACAAAGGTTATAAAATATCTTTATTGGATTTGAATAGGTGAAATTATTCTTATTTCTTGGTGTACTAGAACACATAGGAGTATGCTTAGTAATGTAGGGCTACACTATGTTTGTGTAAACAGGATAATATTTAATCCATTAATCCATCGGTCTTACCGATTTTGCAATTCACACAGTTCACATTGATTTGCAAATCTACATGAATGCTCACTTAAGTAAAATTGATCAAACATGATTTTGTAAGGAAAACAATGAAAAAATAATAGAATGTACCAAGTAAAGAACATTATTAAATATGACTGCAAGCTGGAGGAAAGGCACAATTCCATAATAACAGTTCAACCACGTAATTGGTTGAAAATGCGTTAAATGATAATGACACATTTCAGTTGTCAAAAAATTGTAATGTAATTTTTCTTTTATGTGAAAGTGATGTAAGATTGATTAAATCAATTCCATTCATGATGAGACTGAACAGAAGCATTGCAAATAGAAGTTGCAAAGTTTTCAGTCAAAGCTGTAATGCCAGTGTTTGAATACTCAGTAGTCATTGCTGTCCCTGTGCATCTTCAGAAGTTTAGAAAAACAAGTGCAAGGTTTGTAAATATCAAGATGAAAGGAAAGATGATAAATATTCATCATAAGGTTTAGAACTTATACTAACACTAATACTAACACAGGGGCTTAATTTGATTACACTTCACGCAAAACAGTACAGTGCCGATGTTCTTGTACAATAATTATAATTGCACTATTTTGAGTATATACTGTTTTTCAAAATTATACAATTGAAAAGTATCATTCGTTGGTGCATCATGAGTCAGACTATGAAGAAAAGGCATTCGATACCTCAAATTAGTTGACATAAAATTTATTTTATTACTATGGCAACACTGGAAAATCTTTTCCATGTTACCTTTAGGGTGAGGCTGACGACCCTTGCAGTGTACATTCTAACTAACTGGTTTACAATTTTAGCCAAAGTATGGCTTTGTATTTTCAGTGTAAAATTGCCATAAACAGTAAGAGTGTGCCCTGCGATGGGCTGGCCCCCCGTCCTGGGTTGTTCCCTGCCTCGTGTCCATTGCTTCCGGGATAGGCTCCGGACCCCCCGCGACCCAGTAGGATAAGCGGTTTGGAAAATGGATGGATGGATGGATGATACAGCAGTGGAAGTAAAGAATCAATGCCGGTCCTGGACCAAATGTTATTTTTACTTGATACTTCTAATCGTAATATTGTGTGCCAACCTGTGCATTTAATTGGAGAATATTGCCCATGCATTTAATTGGAGAGCATTGCCCCTGCTTTTGGCCGGTGATTCATGCTTAAGCATGAACATATTTTTTCCCGCCTCTCCATTATTTTATCAATCCTTGCCGCTAAAATGCACATTTTGAGTACTACTGTCTGTGTTCTGGTTCCACAATAAACCAGGTGTCTAAAGGAAATTTATTACTTGTATTCTAAACTGAAAGCTTGTGCCCTCTGATGTCATCAGGAAATATTGTGAATGCATTTATGATATTTTATATCACTATATCTATATCACTTTTCACTTATGATCACTTTTCTTTCTTCTTTGGACAATAATCCAATGAATCGTATGTGTGGTAAAGAAACAGGTAAAGAATAATTTAAATTTTGATAAAATTAAGTCTGTTGTATTAATCTGCAAAAGCACATTCTAAATTTTGGTAAAGAAACTTTAAAACAGTACCGTATGAATGTGAAGTTGTCATTTTTAGTGAGCTTCTGATTTGAATGAATTCCAGTGAAAATAATTTTTAAGGTTAATTATTAAAGAGGTTAATAAGGGATACAAATGGCAGACATTTTTGTAACTTCTGATACCTGAAAGAATGAACACACTCTGGGACAGATATGTATTTTAAGCATTTCTTTAGTTTGCATTGACTTAAACAGATTCGGTTAGTATACACTGTATATGTTAGTTTACAAGATAGAATTCACGTATATGATTCTTCAGAAATCTCTTCAGAAGTAACTTGGTTTTGTGTCTCTGATAAAATCAAGATTAATTTGGAAGTGAAAACCTGCTTCCTGTTTTTCCCCCCCATCTTCAATTTGTGAAATAACAGTACACCAGAGGTATTTCTTTTTGTCATTTTGCACCTTGAGTACAGTAGCATGTCAGTTTAATAAAATTGTATGAGTATACCTCAGTATTTTAGATGTAACGTGAAAATAGTCCGAGTTAAAGCAATATGCAGATTCACTGTGAGTAATTCATTGTTCACATATGGTCTCCTGCCTCATTTGCATGCATTATTGTATATGATTTGGATCAAAAAGGTACTTGTTATGCATATGTTATGCATACATAAGAATGTACCTGTTAAGCACAAGTTTATATTTTCCCAATAAGAATTGCCATTTCTTTTGTATTAAAGCATCAAAAGGACCTCAATAAGCCATTTTTTTCTTTCTTCATGTAACTCCTTCAGTGACTGACAGAAAACAACAAATACAGTTTGTCAAATTCGATTTTGATTGAATAGTCTGATTTATTTAAATAATGAAATACCTTTTCTGACAATAGATTCTCGTAGCGTCTGTGGACACACATTGGGCTGATGGCATCAGTGAGCTTGTCACTCAGTTGTGTTTTATGTCTGTGTTTAAAAATTATACTACTACCAGTGACCTTCGAGAATTTAATATCCTTCTGTGTTTTTTATTCTTTACTAAAGCTGAGATCCCACAGCCCTGACCAGGATAAGTGATTAGAAGATGGATGGATAGATGTAATTTGAGGTTGTACTTTGCTCGCTAGATATGTGTAAAGCTATTTGCAAGAAGAATGTTTTTACATTCACAATCACAAATGGCTTTTGACACGGTGCAGAAGAAAAAAAATCAAAATGTAGTGAATGTCCCCGTTAACATGTTCATATGCAATTGTTCATATCAGATGGTGGTCGCCGAGTTAACATTGCCAGAGCCTATTTCCGCAAAGCCTATTTATGTCAGCGAAATTTATGTTTATATTGTGGTATGTGGAACATTGCTGTTGCTTCACTGTAAATTGGATGTGACGTTAGAAATGTTGTTGTTAAACATTAAAGGAGGAGGCAAGAGTAGCAAGGTCATATTTTTTACTTTTTTGAAATATACTAAACAAAATCCAGATAGGACTTTATTGCTTTTACATAAATTTATTTCAGTTGATAACAAAGTCAAATTAATACATACAATGGATATCAAATGCATACTGGTAAACCTGGGGAAAAAAAGACTGGGAAACGTTCATGTTTTAATGAAATTTTGTATGGTTTATATTTGAATCAGTAAAGCTTAAGAAATAATATTCATAGTGGAAATTTATAAATGAAAGCATAATATTTGTTCATGCTTATAAAATAGGACTGTACAACATGTAACCCTCACTGATTTCAGGACACAGATATGGAGGCTGCTGAACCTCTTGCTGTTTCATTACTGCTTGGTATTGTAAGTTTTGGGGGTGGGAGACGAGTCCTGAAACTTTTATCTTCAAACTATTAGAAACTGGATACTTTCACAAATATTCCTTTTTTTCATAATAATGTCCTTATTGTGCTCAAAATATTTGGTTTATTTTCACTGCTGTACTTTTCGTAGTTATCCAAAGAAATACTTTCAATTAAATGTATAGATCCCACCTATTACTGTACGTCGCATTGAGCTGTTGACCAGATCAAATTCATATTTAGCTTTAAGTTTTGAGTGTTTTCTACTAGATGCGAAAAGTTTCACCAAATGAAATGCGAGACTTGCATATACATTTACCGCCATTTTACTCTGGAAGAAGAAACCAGGAAACAAACAAAATATTCTGCAGTTCAGATCTGTGAGAACTTCCTGTTGCTCAAATCTTACTCGATATTCCATCGCCACTTTTTATGTAGTGGCTACTTTTCCATGGAACTTTTTAGAATCTTTCAATAGCCCTAGATAATTGATAGTAAGGGATGTTTTATTGCTAAAATGTATGCACCCTCATATTCCTCATGCATATCTCTTCTGAATTCCAGAGATATGTGTCTTCACTTATGAAAAAGACAGGATTGTCGATCTGCATTGTTTATAGCATGTTCAGGGTTTTGGGAATTTTAGTAGCAGTTCCAACTGATGTCTTGGCAGAAATTTCAGTAAAAGTGTGAACGTCTCATTGCAATGTTGCAAGGAAAATTAGTATTCAATTTCAAAAAAGGGTTCTTTAAACCCTTGATTTATCTTCTCCAATTACATGAAAAAAATTGTAGGAGCTGTTTATCTCAATTTGTGTTTTGACATTAATGGCTTTCATGGGGACTTTTAATATCATTAATAAATATGATAATGTTTTTAAACTTCATCTGAGAATTCCAGCGATGTAGCATAAGCTCTGCTACAGAAATCTATTCAGTTTTCCTTTTTTTTTTTTACCCTGAATCAGATTTTTTTCACACCCTCCATGAACCCATACTCATATTCTGGTTACATGTTGTTTTGTTTTATAACAAGATGATTATTAGCCAGTATTTATGCCAGTCATTCTTGGAGAAAAATCACGATGTACAAACAAGCAACTCATTCCATAGCGCTCATACAAAGAATGATTCGGGTCTGGGATTACTATGAAAACAGGCACAAAGGATATTACACATGTTTATATACAGTATGAGGGACAGGGGGACGTTTCAGCATAAATAATGCTAAAAGAATAATGACAACATTTTGAATGCTGTGTCTCAACAATAGTGGTGGTACTATTACTATTAATAATAATAATATTAATAACAATGGTGTGTAGTACTGTTACCTCACACCTCCATCCTGTGTTTGTGGATTTAGTAGATTTTCCCATCTCGTTCAGGTGTTCTATAAGTACTCTGCTTTGCTACTGCAGTCCAAAGACATGCACTGGACTCAAAGCTGAGCTAACATTTTGTGTGTGATCATTTGTGTGTGCATATGTGCCCTGCAGTGGCCGGGCTGTGTGACCTGGCATAGGCTCCATCATGGACGGTTATTGATAGTAACAAGAATAATCGTAACCCACGTAATTTTATAGTAGGTAACACACAGGCTCAGATCCTCAGAACTGTGAGTTTCAAACCGACCTGCGTGGATACAGTTTAGAGGCCATTTCCTCGCGTCCTAAATTTGTGTAAAACTGTAAAGCAACATATAGAAAATCACAGAAAGTTAGCAAACAGTTGTTTTACTGTGATATTTCTAGTTGATGATGCCATCCTGAAATGTCCTATGCTGACTTAAAGTGCATTACATGACCATCCAGGGTGAACTGGAGACTGTTCTGCTAAAATGGTCTCATCAGTAGCAAACATGACCATTTTATGAACAGCAGTGGAATTCCTGCTGTACACTTGACTGAACACACCCAGGCAGATTGTGGTAATCTAATTTGGTGGAGTATCATCTACTGTATGAGGTCCTCTTCTTGAGGAAAGTATACTGTCTGTCCTTCAGTGGTTATTGATGTTGTGACTGTGGAAATGAACCATTTTTTTCTGGCTCAACAGTACAGCATGTTCTCATCCAAACTATGCTAAAATTAAATTTATTAAGAGGGGGAAGATATATATTCTTAAATCACACCATCTGTCTTCTGGAAATAACCGACACATATGTGCAACCTCGTTTTTTCTCAGTGACTGATCAGTGTGTGGGACAAGCCCAAGTCTCAAGGAGTTTCTTGGTGTAGCCCTTTGCGTTTTAGTGTTCTGGGTGAAGTTGGAATTTTTCGTGGAAGATGTTTCTGAGGTTGTTTGCATTGAGGATTTGGGGTGGGACTGACTGTAAAACACGAGTAGGTCATTCAAAAAAAAAAAAAAAATGTCAACTTGATGCCAGTATCAATCTACACACAGCGTTAAAAAAAAACTGGATTTGCTGTTCAGAAAAGATCGCCAAAAGCACTGTACAGTAGCTGTGACTGGAAGTATGCACTGCTGGGTGTGGAGTTCTTTTTTTCCTTCCGTCTCTCTGATATTAATTTTGCTGGGTTTCTCTCACAAAAAAAGTGTGCCAATGTGGATTTTCCTGAAAACAGGACAGTGAGAGGTAGCTTGGGGAAGGAGAAATAAACCAAGAAGTGTGTTTCTTTTGTGCAGACTGTATATCGTGGGATTTTTACTGTTAAAAGCAGAATATTTGTACAATTATTTTGAGGTTTTTTTTGCTGCCTCACTGTATGTCCTATTGTATATACAGGGCTTTTTATCTTTAAAGGGTAATCACACCTATGAATGTAAGGGATTTCTTGTGGTTGCATTCTGTTGACCTTGCTAAATTTACTTCATATTTTCAGGGTTGTATATGGGGGATTGAATATCTATCTAATGTTTCTTCTGTTTGGGATTTAAATAAAATGACTATTTTTTTGTTTTCACCATTTCTGGGTACTGGGTACATGTGTACTGGGTCGCTCAATGTTAAAATGCTGCTAAACGTTCCTTGGAGCCTCCGTTCATTGTCATGGAGAGAAAGTTGACAATCTTATTGGCCAAAATAGAGTTTTCCTAACATTAGAGTAGACACATCTTAAAAGCCACAATCCTGATGGATCACAATACCTATGTCCCCCAAGGATGGTCCTCACAATGTCACACACTAAGAAGAAGGTGCGACAGAGATGCTTGACTTGGGGATCCATCCTTTCTCTCAATCTGTTGGGATGGTTTGTGTATAGATAGCGTCAAAGGCACTCATTTTGTTATACGTCATGTAGATAAGTACCATCCCCTTAAACTCTTTATTATTTATTTCAAGTGGGTTATTTGTGGTGGACCTGGCTGGATTTATTTTTTGGTGTTAAGGGAATACTTCTTGGGAGGGGAGGAGGGGGGTCAAATAATTCACAGAAAATGTGCCCCCCATCCAATGTGATGGGATGAGTTGTAAAAGTTTGGCAGGTCTTGGCCAGTTTGTGAAGGATTCTGTTAGACCCGATGCAGAGGGGGGCAATTACTGCAGACTGAGACTCTTCTCAGCAATAAGGCCCAGGCCTACTGGTGAGAAATGGACCAAGTAACTCAAATGATTGATGAGTGGAAGTACATGGAGCATGTGAAGAGGTAGTGTGCTGTGGAGAGCCAGAGGCTGCCTGCAGCTCACAAAATCTAGATTTTGAGAGACTCTAATCCTTCTGCTACCCCGACTGAATACCTGGTTGCTCTGGACAATGTGTATGGCATCACCAAGAGTGGCGCTGACCTATTTCTGAGTTTCTGTGGCACACATGGGAAAGAAGGTGAGAAGCTGTCAGATTGTGTATAAATGCTATTGAATTCTGTAAAAGGGATGCGTTTCCTGGGAGGATATTGACAAGATCAGATTAAATCAGTTTCCGAGAGGAGTATAGCCATGTGACATTACTGCCCTAAGGTGCAAGGTTACGAAGTGCAACTGTAACCCTCCTGCGTCTTCTCAGTCAATGAAGGAGATAAGGGAGGAGGAAGCTTGCCCAGAATCCTGATGTAGAATGAATCATCAGTGGCCTCTATACAGGTTGACTCAGATCATCAGGGGCAGACTGGCAACATGAAGCAGGCAAGGAATTTTCCTCCACCGGGGGGGGGGCTTTAGGGGGATAGCCCCCCCCTTGTTATTGTTGTCTTTAAGTTATCGCATTAAATCATTAATCCTCTTCTGCAATCGACATGCCAAGACCAGCATGCTGACATCGACCGATGGGTTGGGCGCCCCTGATATTTAAGATATATAATATACTGTGGATGGAGAACAAAGACTGACCCACTAGGATAATTCCCGAGCTTCCTGATGGCCAGTCTGCACCTGATAGAGAGGTACAGAATCTGACACCGTAAGTGTGCTAACTCATGAAGTCACATGAAAGTATTCACTTAGTAAAGAGGGCACCGACTAACAGTGGGCCTGACCTACCCCTGAGGCACACATCAATTTCCTCTGTTAAACACAATTGCTGTTAGCAGTCAGGGAATATCTTCTGTGGGTATCAATGAGAATAATGTAGGTAGGATGGACATTTGCTTCCTTGTTATATGGGACAAGAGGAACGTGAATCTGCAGCTTAAACTGGGGTAAACCAAAGCCCACTAGGGTAAACTAGGGTAAACCAAACTATCACTGGAGCAATCACATCCTGTACAGTTGTGCACATTCTAAGCCTAAGACACTTCATGGACCCATTAGTCCATAGTCAAGAGCAAGTGCTGAAGTTCATGTCATACTTCTTAGTAAATCACGAATCGCCGTTGTTTATCAAACCTTTTACCAGAGACACTGGTGCCCCTCTAGCCCATATAAAATGAGAAAATATGAGGGTATCATGAACCTAAATATCCTTAATACGGCAACTTACTGGTGTAGCTTGAGTTTGCTGGATGGATTATGGGAGTGGCACATAAGACAGATGCCCTAACCTTGGTTTGGCCAGGCCCTCCAGTAAATAACAAGGTTACCGTCTGAGTTAGCTGGTAATGTGTATACTGTACACTTACGTGTGTTGTAAGGTTTCTCATTGCTCCTATGACGAAGCAGGGCTAGTTGATGTCTGTGACTGTGGGTGTGATGTACTGATAGATTTTCCTAAAGTTCAGCCTGCAACCATTGTCCTTCATGAGACAAAATATAACACCACAGTAAAGAAAACTTTGGCCAGGCTTGGGATTGCTCTTGCAAGTCTTTATGTAGCTGATATGGACTTTACAAATATGGGAGGCTCCCACTGAATTGTCCAGAGGTCTGAGAGTTGCCAGTTTTGAATGTGGAGATTCTCCCATCCAAATAATTCTGGCTATGTGGGAAAATGGACATTTGGGAGGATTTGTTCTCCTGTGGTTTTGGAGCACAATTGTCCAACATATTGTAATAACTCAACAAAATTAAACAAATTTTCATGACACTTTGCGGTGTTATACATAATGCATTGTCACACATAGAGTAACAACTGTAATAAATGTAATTAAACACTGCATTATGTAATAACTCAACAAAATGTTACAAATTTTCATTCGATAAATTTAGGTAAATTTAGGTATATTTTCAGGGGTGCATTTCCAGAAAGCTTCATGATGATAAATAGTTTATCTTGTACTTAAGATCATTCACTGACTAATGAGAGTTTCTCAAAACCCTTTGTAACTAATGTAGTTCGTAACCTCATTCATAGATGAACGAGTGATTCGACCCGCTTGTTTTCTATGTTATTCTATATGTTTGAATTTTTGCCTGGTATTCTGTCACGGAGACACAGAAGTCACCCGAAATGGATCACAAAAGCCATGCTGATGCTCTTTTACTAACAATGCATTATAATAATGATGCTGATGATAATAATAATAATAGTTAATGTAGCAATGTAAGATTATAATGTAGACTATAAATTTGTGTAAATGCATTATGTGATAAAAATTTGTTTCATTTTGTCAAGTTATTGCATAATGCTGTGTATTTACATAATGCGTTCTTACATCATGTATTCCTTTAAGTTTAAGAATCAACCTAGGAAAGTTAGTGTGTGTGTGTGTGTATCACTTAGTTAATCTGTGTTTTCCTTGTTATTTTGGCCTAGGTCTCTCCTGAAGCTTAGCACTGATATTGTATGCTTAATTTTTTTTTCTATAATTATTGTAAAACATAACACCACCTTAATACTTTCACCTAAATCTATTCTGGTGTGATCTAACCCTTGACTGGGTTATAATAGCCAGTATATGTTAATATTAATGCTTTATTCTGGGGAGGACCACTGGGACGATCTTCCCTTTCTGAAAAAGCCTTATGCCAGTTGGTCATGCTGGGCCCCAAAAGATGTGCTCTACTGCCAAACCATTATACTGATCTGCTAGGAGTACCAGAAACAGCTGTGCCCAACGTTTATTGCTGTGTGACTAGCTTAGACATTAGCAAACTGTTTCAGCAGAACAAAAATGAGATTCATAAGACAAAAAGAGATTATATTACTGTTGGTGGCATAATTTGTGATCTAGAGCAGGGAGGCTCTGCAAAGGCGTGGAAATTGATCAGTAAAGATCTGTCATTTTGTCTCCAGGAGTAGGAGCATTCATAGATGAGGAATGGAGCCTTGCACCAAGTCATTAGGAGTCCCGATCAACCCTGTCTGACAGAAATAGTTCTGCCTGCTGAGTACCAAGTCATTCTCAAGGATTTACATAACAATATTGAGCACCTAGGCTTTGATTAGACATATAGTGCTGTCCAATGAGGGATTGTTTCTTCTGGGCATAAAGGGTGAATGTTGAGAGTTACTGTAAAAACCATAGGGGGTGCATCTCTTGGAAGACCTACCTGAGTGGCACCACCAAAACTCCTGAGCAGTGAGAAACCCTGTGATTTAGTGTATATGGTCTTCCCATCCATTGATTCCAATAATAGTGACATACAAATCTCTTGGTCATCACAGACCATTTCATGTTCTTGAAGTGATCTGTCCAAAGATCAATAAGCTGCAAAGGGCATTTGTGAGAAATGTTTTGTGAACTATGGACTCAGAAAGCAACTCTGACCAGGGATTTGATTTGAAAGCTAATTAGATAGATGTAGATGCTCATGGGCATCCAGAGGTCATCGACTTCTCAATGTTACCCCCAGAAAAACCCTCAATCTCTAGTATTTTACCTAGACTCTGCTTGATATGCTAACCCCAATGGTGTCAGTATGGACTTTATTGAGTCCTTCCTACAACCGCGCTAAGAATCAGGCCACTCGTCATTTGACATACTGGCCCGTGTTTTAGAGGGAGGCATGGCTACTAGTTGATCTCTATTTTAGAATGTCAGTTGATTATAGTACATAAAACATGTTGAAAGGTTGAAAAAGGACCTCAAATCAAACTTGCCCAGCAGTCGGCTAGTGATGAATGATGAATGTTGGCAACAGGTTTGCTGTGATGAATAGATGAGGTCTTCAAATCAGGGACCCAGGATTGCTGAGCAACCTCTGGGGTCCCAGGAAAGACAGGCTGGATGATTGATTGGATTCCCAGCCATATGTTGTAGCGAAGCAATTCCTGAATTTACCAGTGTTGACTTTAAAACCTGAAAATAGAGGAGGCCCTTCAAGGACTCCAATATAACCAACATTCTGTCCATTGGTGAGCTTGTGAAATAAAACAGTAGCATATCATCGAGTGACAATATTGCATCCTCTAGGTTTCAATTGAAAAGAGGAAGTGCTGAAATTTTTCAAAATGTGGCAGATGACAGTGACATAGGATTAGGCTCCCTGGAGTAGGATCAAGAAGAGAGGGTCATCTCACAGGTAGAGAGACTCAGCAAAACCTCATCCCCAAAAGGTGAGGCAGAAGAGGATGCGCAGTTTTCTTCTTCCCCCTTTGCACCTAGTTATACTTAAGGGGGGAGATAGCAATTCAGCCTACACAAAGATTAACCTTTGACAGAGTAGGGAACCTCCTACCCACACACCTATGTTACTGTTACTTACGTAGATCTTAGTCCACCTAAGCAGAAACACTACAGGAGTTGTCTACCTTTCCTAAGTAGCAGGGTTTGTGAACCTTGAAGATAAAAATGCTATGTGCTGCTGGATGAGGAGCTGTGATTTTTTTTTTCTGCCTCTGATACATCTTTTCTTGGATCACTCCTTCAACACATCAAGAACATCAACGTGGAGAGTGGACAGTGGGAGGTATCTTGGGGGAAAGGAACAGAATCAAAAGTGTGGTTAATTTATGCATGCTATAAAGGCTAATATTGTGGGTTTTTGAAGGGGATAATTAGTAAAATTATATTGAGTGTATTTTCTGTGATTCCAAGTGTATTTATAGGACTTGTTGCTGTTAAAGGGAAACCACATCTATGAATGTACAGTGTGGGATTCTTACTAGTTTATTTCTCTTGACCTCACTGCATTTTCCTGACCTACTTTTGGAGTTGTTTGTGTGTTTGGGGGATTGTATTTCTAAACACATTAGAGTAGTTGCACCCTTAAAAGGCATAACCCCGCACCCTTGCCACACCCAAAGGATCTCATCTTTTTTTCGGATATGAGGCACAACAGAAAATCTCGGCTTGGGGTTAGTTACTGTATTTGTTTTCATGTATTTTTCTGCCTTGGTTGGGTTTCAACACGTATGTGACAGTCAAGTCCACTTTTGTGTGGGCTGAAAAATATCATTTTAAATGCATAAAACTCTCTTACCATTTCATTTTTTTAATATCATTGAAACAGAGCACTGAGTGTTAATAAAAAAAAATGTTTTTTTAAATGGTCTGTATTAGGAATGCTGTTTTTAAGTATGTTGGCTACACATTGTGAACATAGACAGAAACTGACTGCGTCAATAGACTGAAAAACAGTTATACTCATGAGGATTTATATAAAAGTTTTAATCCATAATATTTCAGGTAAAATGCCAAAACTGGACGTCTGTTTCACAGAAAATAAACACCCTTTAGAAACAGGGAAGATCCAAATGATCAAATGTTTCTGCGTAACAGAGCACTGTGTTGTCAGACTTAGATTAGCATTTACATGTAATACACAGTGTATGGTTTGGTTGTTATTTAAAATGGACAATTAAATCCCTTTTCTATGCCTGTTTGTCTTATGCAGGGCCACATGAGTCAGGATCGTATTCCAGGGTGGGTACAAGGCAGGGAATAACCCAAGATGGGATGTCAATCACAGGGCACGTGCGCACACACACACACACACACACACACACACACGTGCTCGCACATGTCGAGTATACCTATCCTTATGGGGCCCGCTCATTCACTTCTACGGGAAAAATGCTAACGCTAACTATGACAACCTTAACCCCTACCCAGCCCTAACCATACAAAAACAAGAGTTTTTGCATTTTTAGTTTTTTCATAGCAGTCACTGATTTTTATAAAATAACGGATATTTATCACGTTATGGGAACATTATGTCCTGATAATGATAAGTATACCCACTCACACGCATGCACACACGCACACACACACACACACACCATTGACTATTTACCACAGCCATGACACAGCAAATGTAAGACTATGTGAATTTAACTAACCAAAAAGGGAACAGCATTTGTGTTCTGGTAATATTCTTCTTTTGAAGATTAATGTAAATGCATCTGACTACTTATTTACACGTACTTCTTTCAGTTTTATTGATGTCATTTACTGGATTCACGAAGTAGTAATTATGACTAGAACTATTTATCTGTTTATTTAAAACCTTGTTCATTGTACGTTTCCTTTTCCATTACTTGCTCATAATACGAAATTAATGTATTTTCAGTGGTTATTGAAGTGAGCCTTCTGGGATTCTTGTAAAACCATCTAAAGTAGCATTTGCTTGTCCCATATTTTCATATTTGCTAGTCCTCTTCTTTTCGCAACAGACAGAAAATTTCTCACTTGACAGTCTGAAATTTTTTTAAATTGAATTCATGAGCGGCAGATGGTGCTGTGTATGCTGACCTCAACAAGGCAATTAAAATGTGATATTTATATATAGGATTATTGATGGCCCTTGATCAAAATAAAAAAAAAAAAATAATTAGTAGTGTTTCTAATCATCTACAGTGTAATGTCTCTTTAATTAGCT
This sequence comes from Isichthys henryi, assembly GCA_026776945.1. Classification (NCBI taxonomy): domain Eukaryota; kingdom Metazoa; phylum Chordata; class Actinopteri; order Osteoglossiformes; family Mormyridae; genus Isichthys; species Isichthys henryi. The sequence continues at coordinate 8,041,682 of JAODJX010000035.1, read as the reverse complement.
GCATGCAATGGAATTTTTAACATGATCTATCAGCCTATACTAATATTGGAATCAGTAAGAACTTTGAGGAGATTGTGCTGAGAACTGTGTCCATTTAGATGGGCAAATCATCCAAATTTAGCAGCTAGTATTTTATGAAACAATAATGTACAAATGCAGGGTTATATCAGTGGCTGCACCCGTGAGCAATCCAATCCATCCATCCATCCATTTTCCAAACCGCTTATCCTTACTGGGTTGCGGGGGGTCTGGAGCCTATCCCGGAAGCAA
>JAODJX010000035.1:8025715-8039419 GCA_026776945.1 Isichthys henryi | reverse complement strand
ATTGCTTCCGGGATAGGCTCCAGACCCCCCGCAACCCAGTAAGGATAAGCGGTTTGGAAAATGGATGGATGGATGGAGTTATAAGCAAACAAAATGTATTCATAAACATGCAGACTTAAATACCAGCTTTTTGTAATAGAATCAGCACTTAAATAAATACAGTAAAATATAAAATTTGCTCTACAAGGGCAGTAGCCCAACCAATATGGAATGCGGTGGTGTTTGCCAATGTCCATTGCTGAAACCAGATACAGTATTCACTAACTGTAATTGAATTATGATGTGACCAAACTGCAGTAATGCTAAGTCATAGTGCATAATGTCAATGATGGAAAATGTTTTGTTTTAATCTTGATTATATTTAAGAGCTTCACAGATATTCAAAATGGTTTTAGCTTTTACATCTTTCAGAGTTTCGACCATAAGATTACTGGGAAGCTGAGAAGGCCTGCAATATGATTTTCCAAATATTGTTGCAAGCCAAAACAAATTCCTTTACTAGCCACATAATCAACAACTTACTGCCTGGGGAATCCTGATCTATGAATTGCAAAACAACTTTATGTAGGTTTTATGAGATTAAAAAATGAAAAATCCTGTCTTATTTTCATTTTATCAAAATAAATGGCATTCACATCGATCCCATCTGGCAGAAAGCTTTACTGTGCAATGTTGAGAAGAGTGTTTAATAAGGAAAACCCCTTGGCAATGTGTCTTGTATCGTATTACACTTGCCTTCTGGCTTTCTTTGTCTTCCTCTGTATACGTCCTTTTTTAGATATTTTATATATCAACAAATTGCACATTTATACCCCTTTATATCCCTTAAGCAATATGGTGCTGTTAAGTCAGAAAAGGCAAACTGGATCTGTCTGTGAATATTGATAAGCAGATAAAGGCTACATTTTATATATTAGTGGAACAAAACAGTCCAACTCGGGGCATGTAACTAACACGAGGAACAGAAGAAAAAAAGTTCATTGTTTCCATTAGCCACTGTAACCGGGCAACCTAAATTAATGAATGCAGTTATTGAGTCATACTTTATAACTTAACAGAAGAAAAGTCAAACGAGGTATCGTGTGAAAAGACGGTATATCTGGCTGCCATTTGATACCGGAACAACAGAAACACCACAAAGCAGGAAAAGGATAGAAAAGGTTTAATACACAGTTCTGGGACATGTTTATTTCAGGTGCACTGCATGAGTGCGTTTTACAGTGCTGGAGACAGCCATTGTGTGTGGAGTGGACACTTAAAAAAAAAAAAAAAAAACAGCCATTGTGATTTACTTGTAAACTTGAAAAAATACTTCATCTAGCCATACACTTGGTTCAACACCATGCTATGCTAGTTTATGTGACAGAAATGTGACAGAGAACAATGTTAACAATATACTGTAAGAATTGTCATAATTTTATTTTCTTGATGACCCATACTTTAACACACATTTATTGCTACAATATAAAATATTAGCAATCTACTTTGTGATTAAGAATCAGCAAATTGTAATAGTGGGGCATCTGTGTGTATATAGCTGTATATACATATTTTAGTATAAGACAGTCATTTTCCTTTAGATTTCATTTCATTATATATTCAGTTTTTGGGCCATACCATTTTGATATGACTGATATCACTACACTGTTAATTGACCGTGCAGGATGCTGAATTGCTAAGCTGGTCCCTGGGATATTTCCCAAGAAATCTGTGCCATCTACTGTTTTCAGGGCTTCCCTGCTTCTGGCATCTGTGGACCCTCCCAACATAGGTTGTCACGGACTGTTAGAACTAATAGTGACCTAGAGCAACAATGAAGGATAATCAACAATAAGCCCTGTTAAAATGTGATAACAAATCTATTGTCTAAAGCACTGATTGAAATCTTATCTATTAATCCACCATCACCCTGACTGAGGGAAAGACCATACAAACTTTATAAAACATCCCAAGACTCTCCAAATACCATTGACCTCACCTAGGATTAGTGATGCTTCACCTGGGTTTGTCTTGGAAATGTAATCATTCGTTCAAAAAAAAAAGGAAATAAAAATAGTCAAGTATTCAACTGATTGTTAGAATGGCATTCAAGTAATGTGTAGGAAGATTATCATTTCTAATAACTCAAGGTTTTGTTTTATTTTAGTTTTAGTTTTAAGTTCCATATGAACTTAAATTAATGAGAGATGAAAAAAGCTAAGGGTTAGGACAGGAGCATCAAATCTTTCAAAAGGTCTTACACTTTGTTTTGAAGGTCAGGGAAGCTGTGAAGTCGACCTTCACCGGTGAATGATACTGTTTAATTAATCAATTCTGGACTAACTACAAATATGTGCCTGGATATAAATGGGGAAAAAGACATTTTTTTTTTGTTTTAATTTTATACATTTTTAATTCAGAAGTGATGTAAGAAAATACCATACCTGGCTGAACAGACCACATTCTAACCTTGAATCTAAATTATTTAAATGTTTATAGCTTAATTCATTATGCATAAATATGAAATAAAGTTTAGTAAACTAAAATTTAATGACTATAGAAGAAAATTGAACTTATTCTATTAATATATTAGGACATCTAATTAATAACTTGGAATATCTCTGGTTTGTATCTTGTGCTCAGCAGAGTAACCACATCTATGTCAGGTAGGTGAGCGAAGGCCCCATCATCTGATTATACTCCACACCGTCTGATTATACTCCACACCCTCTGATTATACTCCACACCATCTGACTATACTCCACACCGTCTGATTATACTCCACCCCGTCTGATTATACTCCACACCATCTGATTATACTTCACACCGTCTGATTATACTCCACACCCTCTGATTATACTCCACACCGTCTGACTATACTCCACACCGTCTGATTATACTTCACACCGTCTGATTATACTCCACACCCTCTGATTATACTCCACACCGTCTGATTATACTCCACACCCTCTGATTATTCTCCACACCATCTGACTATACTCCACACCCTCTGATTATACTCAACACCCTCTGATTATACTCCACACGGTCTGATTATACTCCACACTGTCTGATTATACTCCACACCCTCTTATTATACTCCACACCATCTGATTATACTCCACACCATCTGACTATACTCCACACGTCTGATTATACTTCACACCGTCTGATTATACTCCACACCGTCTGATTATACTCCACACCCTCTGACTATACTCCACACGTCTGATTATACTCCACACCCTCTGATTATACTCCACACCGTCTGATTATACTCCACACCATCTGACTATACTCCACACGTCTGATTATACTCCACACCCTCTGATTATACTCCACACCATCTGACTATACTCCACACCTTCTGATTATACTTCACACCCTCTGATTATACTCAACACCCTCTGATTATACTCCACACCATCTGACTATACTCCACACCGTCTGATTATACTTCACACCGTCTGATTATACTCCAAATTTTGTATGACCCCTGTCACTAAGTGGCCCCAGGAGTTGTACTAACTTCCCTCCAATTATAGTGCCCCTGATCGTCACACCCGCCCGTAGATTTTCTTCGTGGGCAACACCAAAATATGGGCAACCCGTGGCAAAGATGGTTCCAGTAGCTACACTGCATGGTGATATAAAGCCACCTATAACTAGCTGAAACCATTCTCTATCCCATAATAACTTAGGCTCCTTTGTTGCTAGGGAGGTACCTTTGCCACGTTTTGATCCATCTGGTTCCTTCCACTCACGTCCATTTCAAAGGTCTGATGTGTTAGGGTCCTTCCTGCCAAAATGCCACTACACCTCACCCCCATTTTTTAGATGGGGGGGGGGGCATTTAGGGTTGAGCCTGGCCAGATTTGGGCAGCCCATCTACCAAGTGGTATTGCATGCTATTCCACTTATTTGTCGATGATACAATCCAAAACCTTAAGAACAGGTAACATCATAACGATGATGACCATAATTTTACGTTACACTTGTAATGCATGATTTTTTTTAAAATCGCCAGTTAAAACTAAGAAATGCAGCATCTTCACTTGTCTTTCAAAAGCACAAACAAGATCTTGAAATTAAAAGTAGTGTAGGCTGATGGATCATGTTAAAAATATCTTTAATTCCTACCCACCAGAAGCCTTTTCAATGACCTCTAATACTCTTATAAAAGACCCAGTGTCGCCAATTCCTTCCCTCTGGAGAAAAAAATGAGTTTGGCTGCTGTAATTTGTTGAAAGTTGACAAGTTTATTGTGTTGCGATCTGTGGGGCCTGAGTGATGAAATGACACAATGCAGTAAAAATCTGATCTGAAGGCATTTCTGTGCCTTGTTAAATCGAGACCTGCCCTTTCCTTGTCATACACTGTTAGATACCCATGTTCTAAATGACCTTAAGGAGGTTTATTTTGTATAGGACTACTGTATGACTTACCCTTGACAGAAAAAATGTATAGGAATCCACCAAAGTTTCGCTTACTTTATAAGAAACTTTTTAGAAACGTCTGGCGAAATGAGGCTTTAAAACCCACCGTGGGTGGAATTAATATGTTTTGTGAATTACTGCCTTGTTTAACCAAATGAATCCTATAAAGTAACCAATAAAAAAATGTTTGAACTCACCACTTTGAAAAATAATTCCAAGAAGTTCCACCTCTCAAGGGTTCCAGAGCCTCAATTCTGTCATTGTTACTTTTTAGACTTTACCAGACATGCAGTTAACCCGAATAGTTAATCTATGCAGTGAAATGTAGATAAACACTATGGAGAGACATCGACAAAGGGGTTTAATTTAGTCAAGTCACTTGAAATTAACACTTGCCATAAGAAAAGTTATGGGTCATAAAAAAATTAAATGAAAAAAAAGTAATGGTATGCAATACACTTACGAGTGTTTAAAAAAAATGATTGTGGCTATATATTTTTGGGCTTTTGTCTTTTATAACCAATTTTAAAAATCGGTTTAAAATATAGAAGATATTTATCTAAATACCTTTTTATCTTATATGGAAAGCTAGCTGTCAAAACTCGTTGCTGTCAAATATGCAGCTATCTACTTGATTTGCAAAGCCTCTAAAATTGCCAGAGAGCAAAGGGCGGATTACATATGGTCTTCTGATTCACATTCCTGCCAAAAGAAGGTTTTTCACACTGCAGATCACATGGAACTAAGAATGAGAGGCTAACTGGCGGAGCAGCCTAACCCTCACTACAGGCACCACCAGATAATTTCAGGCATATAACAGACGTAGTGCAAGATACCCATCTGGATCACAGCAGAGAATTAAATCCCGTCTCTGTAAAACAACACTTCATTTAGTTACTATGTGTCAAGAATTAGAAATGACCTGCTTTAATGACTAATCTGTGTTTGTGCAGAATATGTTAACTAACTAGAGCACTCAGTTAATAGCCCTTGTTCCACCATTGTCGCCACTCAAATATCCTGCAGGTAGCTATAGACCTCATGCTAAATAAATATTGACCTGACGTTGTCGGACTAGTTGAATCACACAAGAATAGCCAGATTTTTCATGAATAAATTAGATTCATTCAGTAGATGCTTAAGTATCTTATCAGTGCAACTTGGTGTTGTGACCAAGCGCGGTGCACGAAATGGGGAGGCAGGAGAAGAACACGACGGATTGGGAAAATGGGATTTAATGGGAAGTACGAGCTGGGATATGAACAGGTAAAACAGGCAGCACTGCACAATGAGACTTCACAGATTTCAATGACACTTAGGGAAACATACTCGAACACAGACTGAAATACACAGGATTAATCGTAAATAACATAGAACAGCTGGTAAACGCGGGGATTCTACACAAGGTTAACGAGGGGGCATGGCAAGGATCGGACAAGCAGGACATGACACTTGGCTCTTAATTTTGTTATAATTACAAAATTGCTATGTACCATCGTTATTTGAGATATAAACATTTGGGTATCATTTGTATTATATTTAATTATTAAATTTGGTGATTTGAAGCCTTCGAAAATATATTTGAAAGCATCTGGAAGAAAATAGGAAAGTTGACATTAAACTGGATGGATTTATGAATGGGAGATTATTAACTGGGTTTGTGGATCTTCCGTTGCTCTCACTGAATAGTTCTTCAAGCAAGAAAATCACAATATTATCCCTTTGACCTTATTCCTCATCCAGTACATTTGTGGCGAGCCTGAAGCTCAGAAGAACATGTCGCGATGCTCGGGACGCTGTGGGTAATGGTCCAAGTCATCACAAGACAGTCATGCACACAATCACACATTATCCTGTAGAGTTTTAACGAGACCTAGACTGCATAACAAAACACAGCACCCACAGCAAAGCAATTACGCAAAAGAATATGTAAACTACAGTACACACGTACCAGGAACATAACCACCCACCCAGGAACATGAATCAACCCCCCCCCCCCGCCCCGAGCCCTGAGGTACGGTACAGCAGTACCCACTCATTTACCGTGCCACCCCCAAAATATTGAACAACTTTAGTTTAACTATGCATTTTTAAAATAAAACATTTAACCCACGACCACAGCCATGGAGTAAACACTGGGGAGCCCAAAGGCTGTAATTATAATATATATTAGGCAGGGGAGGAGGGGGGGGATCATTATGAGCACATCTGAATATTGACGGGGGCGAGGTGTCCCCCAAATATATAATTGAGGCCTTGATTTCACCCATTTAGATTCAAATACAGCCTGTCTATCAAAATGAGACCTTTTTTGTAAGAGAAAAAAGTGCTGAAAGTTTATAACTACAACCTACACCAGCACTGCAAAAGATAAAGTGGTGTGTGAGATGGGGAGATTCCCCCCGTCATTAAGATGGTCATTTTGGCCCCGTTTGGAGAGCGCCTGCAGACAGCTGTGCCTGTTACACAGACAGAGGGCTCTCAGCCTTTCTCCCAGCTAGGGAAGCGGGGTGTGCCGCACCAGGCTGAACTCGGCCACTTTCAGTAAGAAGAGTTTCAAACCAAACGATGGGAAGCGCACGGCGCCACATGGTAAGAGCCGCACGTTTTAAGCTGGGACCCCTTGATTAAAACAAGTGCTTTTCTGCGAATTAGTTGCTGCGAATAAATGTCAGAGTAAAATTAGTTTTACGACTTTCGCTTTCACTATACACGAAAGTCGCCCATACTTTACGCTTCATTTGGCATTTGTTTGACGCGCGGTTCGCACTTTTTAAGGAGATTCACAATAAACTCCGCCAGTTGCGCAATTTCTATTCAAACTAATGCCACGTACGCTATTAAGTTTTAGAAAAGCTGAGGTGGCTGCCTACAGTTAATGGAAAATCCTCAGCTTTTGTTCACCGGGTTATAACTTGGCATCCCTCGGGTCTTTAGACCACCGTGAAAATCTGCCTTTTAAGTCCCCGTTCCCTTAACACTTCTTAATACGTTTTTTTTAAAAATCCGCAGCAGCAAATCATGAATGCCAGTAACTAGGAAACAACGAGCAAAAGTTATGTGCAATCACGGAAAGAACTAGGGATCACATGGCTCTCGGGAAAGTAAGGGAAGTTGGGGAATAGGGTGGAAGTTAGGAAGTGCACCGACAACTTATATTTCGTCTGTAATTATAGACAGCTACTACACGCTGCCTGTGATAGTTGATTTATTGGATTTTTTTTAATTGTTAAGCATATTGCTACTATTTACTGGTTTGTTTTTCGTTCTCTGAAAGGGTGACTTTGTTGTTTTTCAATTCTTTAGTGTTGCAATGTGACGTTTCCTACATGTATAATTGCTTATGTTTATTACTGCACCTTGGTAACTATCAAAGAGTCGATGTCTCGCTGAAGTACAGCGCATGTTGGGTATTCCCGTTTTCCCGTGCCTGCGTGAATTAAAATGCCCTCCTTAGCATTTTCACATATTTCACCGGCACAGATTCGCAGTTGCTGTTTAAAATCCTGCTGTCTTAACCCTTGGAAGCACAGCGAATGCCATTACAACGCCTTAGTCTTATATCAATGACAGTATCCACCTCCCGTACGCCCTCCCGCTTCTAAAGATGTGAAATATAGTATAGGACACCACAGCAATCTGATTGCCGTTAACTTAATATCTGTGATTTATGGAACAAATGGTTGAGAGGGCGAGTGTGGGAGTATGGGAGATAAATAAATAAAAACTCTTCTTTCTGCCACTGAAGTGTAAGTCAAAGTGCTATGTAATGTTGCCCACCACATTATTCAGTGTAAATCACTTCCACCTGCATTGTGGCCTTTTATGCAATAAGTGATGCATCATTCCTCTTTTGGAAATTGACAGCAATTAAACTACAGCTTTTTACTGGAATTTAGTTTAACACTTCTACTCAGCAAGAGGCATCATTTTGGACTGTGTTGTTATTATTGTCATTGTTTTACATTTTGTTTAATTTACTGGCAGTTCACCTACATTGCTGTTGATATCTAAGAAACTCAGGCCTAATCGCGCATCAGCAGAGATTAGAGAATTGCCATCATAACATGCGTTAGTTAATTGAAAATTGGGAAAATATTATCATCAGCATATGTGCATGCAAAATGTGTGACTGCTGTGTTTGGGAACATGAAATCATGCTGGTGTCCTTGCTGCACTTTTCTCCTTAAATAAGTTGTACAGTATGTGTTTCGGTAAATAAGTCGGTGCAGTTTTCTCGTTAAATATGTTGTACGTGTTTCGGTAAATAAGCCGGTGCAGTTTTTTCGTTAAATAAGTTGTACGTGTTTCGGTAAATAAGCCGGTGCAGTTTTCTCGTTAAATAAGTTGTACGTGTTTCGGTAAATAAGTCGGTGGCCCTTTCACAAGCTTTACAGACACGGCTCAAGGGAACATGACAAGATCAGATACCACTGTGTCGTTATACTGATGTGCTTAAGCATTGAATGCGGGGAGAGTGGGATGTGTACAGCTACTGTAGGTGACATCGCTCCGGTATTCAAGGCAAGCACAGCATATGGTTGTCAAACATTGTCATAGGGTAGCGTGACATTTCTTACTTCCTGTGGCCCAATCGGGCACCCAAACTCAGAGAATATTTGTGAGCATTTCCCTGGGTATACGTGCAAACATTCTCTTACGGTGCAAACTGACTAAGATGCTTGTGATCTTACCTAACAACCTGGTGCATGTTTTTATCTTTCTTGTTGTATATGAAATGCATGTCAGGTAGACTTTCCTTAAGAAAACCATCGAATTCCAAATGTAGTTAGAGAAGATCTTGGCACTTTTGCAAAATTAGTGGAGAAACTGCTCCATATTGCAGAGAAATTGCTTTGGGAAGAGTTTACCCCACATCAACATGTGAAATTTATCATTTCTGATTTAGCCAGATAATTATGCAGGGGTATAAAGCCAAATGAACATGGGAGAAATATATGCATGCAAGTTAAATCCCACATCAGTTAGGGTTTTGAACTGATAGACGTGTTCACTGTAGTCCTATGTTATTTCAGTTTTAATAGATCATTTGTAAAAGTTTTATTCCTCTCTTTACTGATAGTTTGCTATGAAACAGCTTTCCTCAATAAAAAGTGGGGTGAGCTAGGCTAGTTTGTGAACCTGAAGAGTTTTCTGTGTTTTTACTTTGTCTTTTTTAAATCTTCATTTTAGCCCTATGTAATAGAAATAAATTGAAGACAATTTGACAATTTCAATTCACTTTAGCATGTGTTTAGACTGTGGAGAGAAACTAGGGAACCTACGGGGATAACATGGAGACATGGCGGAGATTTGTACCTTGTCCCAGATGTGAGGCGACGGTGCAGAGCGTTGTGCCACCACGCAGATTACAAATTACCTGTAGGTTTGCATGTGAGCACGAATGCTGTGAGTGGGCCCATCTTAATGAGCTTAAAACTCTGTTAACCAATAACATCTAACGCTTATTTGATCAGACACTTACAGTTTTAAACATTTGATTTAATTACTGGTTTGTGAGTGTGTGGGTTGGAGTCCCATCCTGGGTTATTCTCTTCCTTGTACCCATAACTTCTGGAATAGGCTTCGAACTGCCAAAGTCCTGCATAGAACAAGTCGGTTTAGGAAATGGATGCATAGCTGGATATTGATGAAAGAAGTGATAACCAATAGAAAGAGTAACTAACCAATAGTATATGACGTATCCTGCTAGTTCTCAGATGAGACACACATGGAGGTGGACATGTACCAATCAGAGTGGAGCTTTGGGTCTGACTGTGGGCTCAGTCAGCATCCAGGGGCCCTATAGCAGTTAGAATTAATTAAAGCGCTTTTTCAAGAGCCCAAGGATGATATGGCCATGGCATTTGAACCAGCGAACTCAATCTTGACACTTGGCTTTGGATATTACTTCTATTAAAACTTTTGTAAAAAGTCAATGTACTGCTGACAGTTGAACATAAAACAAAGTTAAAGTAAGCCTTTTTCCAGACTTTAATCAGGTTACAAGTGCAAGGATAAGTTAATATATCAAACGAATTTAATAGAGCTAACATGATAGATGCACATTCTGGTCAGGCAAAACTGAGAAGTTTAATAGTGCAAGTAACACTGGATTGATATACTTAGAGGGACATCCAGATAAGGGCAGTGTAAAAGGTCGCTGATGATCTAAAATGCTGAAAAGTCACATTAAGTTGTAAAATTTGAAATATTATGCTGAAACGTGAGAAATCACCTCTTAAGTTTTAAAATGTAATATTTTCAATTTTTTTTTAGCTACTGTTTCCTCAGAATAACGCGGAGTCATCATGTTCGGTGCCGGTCGGGGTAAAAGTAGTGCTGTTAATGACTTTTGTTTTGTTGATTTATAGTTTGCTATTTATTATAACTAAATGTCTTTTGATGTTTTGAATAATTTGGGAAAAGAGAGGTTTGATGCAAATCAAGCAGGGCTTTGCTGGGAATGCGTGCGGGGATGCCTCAGCACATCTGTTCCTGCCTTTATTACAACCTTCCCACATGCTACTAGGACGAGTAATAAGTAAGAGGCTTTTCTTAAATTTAAAAATGCCATGTTGTTGAATCTTTTCCTGGTAGGAAAGTGGTGTGTGTGTGTGTGTGGGTGGGTGTGCGCGCGCGTGTGCTTGCCAGTGACTGCTTGTGCATGTATGTGTGTGTTTAGTGTGTGTGTGCGCATGTGTGCGTGTGACTGTGTGGTTAGGCGTTTGTTAAGGGGTCAGACCACAGGGTCTGCGGGCTACATGTCGAGAGTTGGATCAAACACACCCTACAGTGATTTAAGTGTGCAGATGTAGCAGGGAGATTAGAACATGTTACAGTTGAAAAGGCAAAGGCTGTGTGTGTCCCAGTATGTTCAGGGTGTACTGATAACGTAAAGTTTGTCCTTAGGAATTAAGAAAAACTGCCTGTGTGTTTAACTGTTTTACATAATTAGAAGATTAGCCAGAGACAGATGTCATGGTTAAACCAATATACTTTATGGACAAGGTAAATATTTAAGGCTTTGGTTTGGTCAGATTTGGATAGAGGCGTGGGATGCTGAGAAAATGAAAGACTTTCCTGGCTTAAAAATAATGTAGCAGGTGGTTTTTGCTCTTTTTTTTGCATTTGTGGTGATTTTTGTATTTAGCATTGATTGAAGCACAGCCTGAATTATACAATTGTAAAAAGGAGCCCGCAAGTGTGATCAGGATAAGCTATTAGAAAATGGATTTATGAATTATTAGATGAGATTACATCTAAAGATCTCTTATTGCCAATTGTAAGTATTAATTACAAGGTGAGCTGTAGCTGTAATGACAGGCAATTAGGAAAATCAGTTATCTTAATTTAACGATATTGATGAATACTCAAGCAAATCCATTCTCTGAAGCGTTTTGGAGGAAAATTGTATGCCAATTTACATTTTTCATTATTGTCTGCATTTGTGTAAAGTGTTATTTTATCTATTATTTTGAGCTGTTTAAAAAGCTTTAAAAATAATAATCTACTTATTACCCTATTTTTAAATACGGTTCACTTACTGCTTATTTTTGTTCGTTTGTAATTGCTGACTCCAATCTCTAACCTTTAAAAAAATTAGAATCATACATTGAGAAATAAAATTACAGGGCAGAGGGATAACATCGAAATGCATAATGCTGAAATAATTTATGACTGGAAATTTTGCGTTTGAGCGAATGTGTGTTCAAAGGTGGAGATGGGGGGGTGGGGAGGGGGGGTGAGGCTGTGGTGAGCTGTCCACAGGGGGCTCTAAAATTTCATAGGCTTTTAAATACTTTTTCCAGAACCATCTTGTGAGTTTATGGGTGAAACTTTTGATCTCGACCATAATTGTTAATTTTGGTCTTTCAACTATTAGTATGCACAGCAAGCATGTTTGTGGAATGCAGTTAAATGAGTAAGTTATATATGTTAAATTAATTTGTTTTATTGCTGTGCCACAGAGTTATTCCGCAGGGCAACGTAAAATACTGACTTATCTGTGTAACCAGTTTCTGGATGCACTATTGAAATCATAAAAAGCATGTAATTGTTGTTAGAGCTAAACTTAGGTGTGGGATGGTGGCCTCCCAGCCGGGTCTATATGGCCTGTGGCATCGCCGCCTCTGTGGTGCTGCTGGGGATTCCAGGCCGTGCAGATCACCCTGAACTGATGTTCACCTCAGGCGCAGAGGCACCGGAGTGTGCCAGAGAACAGGAAACTCAGACTGGGCTGGTACTAAGGGCCAAAACCAGTATCCAGGGCCCATCTTAATGAGCTAAAAACTCTCACCAATAACATCTAACGCTTATATGATCAGACACTTACAGTATTAAACATTTGTTTTAATTACTGGTTTGACTCCATTGTGAAATTGTAACATTCAAATAGAAGAAACTGTTATAATATTAATTGAGTCATGAGTCAATTATAAAAGTAGAACTTTTTAATTATAAAAGACAAACTTCCACAGTGTTAAACCAACAAACTGTTTAAAGTAGGTTGCGTGTTCTCCTTAACAGAACAACCTTATAAATGTAACGTGTGTGTGTGTGTGTGGTATAATGCAGCATCCCCATTCCCAGTCCAGTACTAGCAATACATTGTTTAAGCTTACAAGTAGCCCCAGGGTAAAGATGGTAAGTTATCAAGCAGGAGGTGAAGCTTCTCAGCAGTTAGAGACTATCGGTGCTTTATCAGCCGGATTTTTGCCCATGTCGATAAAGTTTTGCCACTTTAATATCGGCTGCTTTTCTACACCAGGTGGATGTGAAAACCAATATTAACATGGACAGCAGAACCTGTATATTTTTATTTAAGGAACACCAGATTGAAATAAGCTTGGGTAAGCAAGCTACTGTAAGCTTCAGTGCAGTATTAGGTGCTCAGTCTAACTTTAAATACTGAAATATAAATACAGGTATACAGTTCTGCAGCGTAAGAATCAATCTTTGAGAAGTTAGTATTGAAACGTGCATTTATAACTGAAATATTCTTCTTTAGCAGTCTGATTATGAGTAAAAATATATATTCTTCATGGTGGCTGTTAGGAAATCTGAACATTCAGGGTCTATGGGAAACTTCCCTGAGTGTAAAAGGGCAATCATACCAGGGGGACTTGGTACTGACCTCGCCAGTGAGTTGTGAAATAGGAACCAGCAGGGGGCTGAAGTGAGTGTCCGTGTGTTTCACTGTTAAAAAGATAGACTAGTAGCTTCGCAGCATTCTTTCTGCTTCCTTTTGTTGCTAAAATCATTAAAAGGGTATGTAATAAAGAGAAAA
>JAODJX010000035.1:8009849-8025672 GCA_026776945.1 Isichthys henryi | reverse complement strand
CACATGTGACCCAGGCGGAGACTCGAACCCGGGTCCCAGAGGTGTGAGGCGACAGTGCTAAACACTGCACCACCATGACGCCCCCTAGAAGAGAAATTATGTATATATTTACTTAGCCAGGGCAACTTATGCATGGGGAAAAGTGGACCCTTTTGGAACAGTGCATTGTCTGCTTGCTCCAGTTTTTCAGCACAGATAAGGCTTGTTGCTCAAAAACCCCAAAATTAATTTATAAATGTATTTAATATAGTTCAAGAGCAAGTTAAAGGGTTTTTTGTTCTTGTAAAATGCACTAAGTCACAGCAGCTTTTTTTGCTAAAACAGAGGAAGACAATGGGGAAAATGCCGACTAATTAAATTATTTAATTTGATTTATAGATGAACATATATAAAATATCAGTAACATCTGAAATGACCTGGAGGTCATACATCATAAGGAATATATGATCCGGCACTAAAATAGTGCATAAAGTGGGTGTTTCATCCGATTACATTCACAACCATGATACATTTTCAGTGACTGTCGTAAATTTTCTGTGTGAAACGGCATGTCATTTTTGCATCACTGCTACACTGTTTATAAAAGGCATCTGGTTTTTTTTATTTTTAACTATATATTATCGCGATTTAAAAGATTAAAAAAAAAAAAATTGTTTAAGCAGTCCCAAATACCATCTCCATAAATTTGACCTCAGTCAGCTTTCTTCAGGTGTGAAAATTATAACGTGCCAGGCACCAGTGACAACGTAAAATGGAGAAATGGTAGGCTAATAAAAGTGATACCTTGCAAAAGAAATTTGCTGGCCGATTTAACACTGCTTCAACCAAGGTCGCCCACACCACTGATTTACTCTTTGCAATTTGCTGGTGGGGATACTGTACTCTGTTTGTTCCATTGTTATTCAGAATCAATAAAAAAAAGTGTTATCTTATTATTCAATATGCCTCCTTATCCACACAGATAATATGCAAGTTGCTGACCTTACTTATTTTTGTACTGTAAAATGTGTCTTACTAAAGATATGTAAAAACACACCCTTTTGATTATACCGAATACAGTGAATTGAAATGCATAATTCACCTACTGAGACCCCCCCCCACGCACCCCCCCGAGAAATAACTGGAAAAATATTTGCATTATGATGAAATCCGTACGAGCTGATGAACTGCGTATGTTAATTTGGTGAACTACTGAAAAAGGCCAGTTTTTACCCCGTGTGTGTGTTTTATGTATATGTTACATTGTAGGGACCAAATGTACCCACAATGTGATAAAAACGTGTTATTTTGACTTTGTGGGGACAATTGTTTTTGGTTACTTATGGTTAAGGTTAGGGCTGGGTAAGCATTAAGACTGCCATTGTTGGGATTAGGGTTTTGCCTATGAAATGAATGGACGGTGCCTACAAGGATATGTATTAAAACGTGTGTGTGTGTGTGTGTGTGTGTACACATTGTAAGCTTTAGTTAGGGAAGAGGTTATTGAAAACACATTTGTGGAAAAATTGCATCATAATATTTTTCTAATAATATTAATGCAATATGGCAGTGATGGTATGAAGTTTTCAAAACGTTCACCTTTGTTTAGTGTTTAATGAACTATATAAAGGGAATTTAATATTATTTTTGTACAAAAATCATTCAAACAAATAATTCTTTTGACCATAGCCATGTTTGCTTTCTAGTTATTAGATGTGTATATTTCCTGCTAGACTGTGGTGCCCTGAATGTAATAGAGTAGCTTTGCAGGACCTCGCGTGTTTGTACACATTATTTCTTGTTAAAGTGGGAAAGGACTAATGTTGAGCAATATGTAGGAATGTAGGAAATACCATTAAATATACTTTGTAAAAAAAGCTATCTGAAGAATTTCCTTCCAGCACTGGATAAAATGCTTGGATTTAATTCATGCTTAGTTATTTCTATGGTTGATGCTGAAAGGTATCTTCAGCAAGGTGCTATTTGGCTGAAGTTTCCCTCGTTCAAGTCCTCGACTTCTAGTGACAGGATACAGGCTCACTCCCAGTTCTTTTCTGAATCAGCAGTGTGGGAGTGAATGAAGGGATTGACAGGCCCGGAGAGAATATTGTCAACATCTCACAAAACATCTCAATACCCTCTGCATGCTACCATTTTAACTGTACAGAGGACATTAATGTGTATAAATCAAGGGACAGGCACAAGAGTACCAGGTAAATAAGGGTGGATGTCCTATCAAATCTCTCTTGGTCTACAGTGTAGCCTATAACTGAACCATGTGGAATTGAATTCGGTACATTTCCCGCCATCTTATTGGTGGGGCTACTGTAACACCCAGATCTATGTATGCGGCCATTAGTATTTTCGTTCTTGCCGTGTCACGTTTTGTCAAATATACCCTCTTTCCCATATGGCATCGTAATACCTGCTGCCTTGATCCTAGCGCTGACCTCCGATTGCTTTTACTGTCACTTCGAAAGTGGTAAACTGGTGGTGTTTCTGAGCTACAGGGGTAGTTTTACTGATCTACTGAAGGAGGGCTTCTTTGGCCAAGGGTCGCACTGCCTCTCAGCCCAAAGGTGCCCGAGCAACAGCTGAGAGACGCTCAGGGGGCACCAGGAAAATAATCCGATAAACTGTGCCCCTGGAGTGGGATTCCTGAGGATTTAGTGAGGATGCCCAAGAGGAGAAGTAATCTCTAGAGGTGGCCAGTCTGCTGCTTTTGTGGCTCTCGGCTTTATTTTTGAAAATTGAACTGTACAGATAGTAAGCAGAATAGTTGCAGTGGAGAGTTGTGTGAACGACGAGAATACTGAGGCTTATAAGTTGACTTTAACTTTTCTGTATTGCTGGATTTGAGGCTGGTTCCATTTCTGTTTACAGATTTTTAACACTTTGTACAATATAAGTACATCATAAGTAAAATGGAGAATTTCTTTTCCTCGAACAGTTTATTATTTTGAATATTTGAAATGGGTAAAATGATATTATATGCTGTTGACATGATTTTCTTTCAATTTTGTAGTAGCAGTGTATATTTCAGACATCTCACCTCTCCTGGAAGTTCCAGGAGTCTCCCGCAAATTGACAGCAGCTCACTGACACCCGCCAATGATGTGCAGTGTCCCGGAAATCTGCCGCTCTGCTATTCAGTGGCTGTAAAATTAGCCGGATAGAAGGGTTACCACCGGAACCCCACCCTATCCAACCGGCAAATTTTTCCTCCACCCCCCACCCCCAGTCCACGACAAATCAAGCCGCTTTAAAAGCATACTTTTACTGTCACCCAACACCCCACCCCCCAGCCAGCACTAGACATAGTCGGTATCTAATTTTAATACCATCATACTGGCCAGCCAGACTAACATATACCTTTCTTTTAATGCCAAATAATGAAAATAATTTGAAATTTTGGGCAAACTAAATAACTGCTGTAATGAGGAATAAAGTTGCATTGTTAAATTTTTATTACGTTGAATGATGAAGTGTTCCATATTCTTTGTGGCGATGGGTAGTAGCTTAGATATCTGTGTCCGTATGGGTGTGGGTTCAGTGGTAGGCAGCATAATCCTGTCATTGTTGGGTCCTTGAGCAAGGCCCTTAATTAACCCTAACTGTGCCAAGGGTGATGGATGCTGGCTAACCCCGCCCTCTGACCCCAAGCTTTCCTCACCTCTAAGTCTCTTTGGAGTAAAGTTCCTGCTAAATAAAGTAAATGTAGTGTCCAAATGGCAAGAGTTTTTTTTTTTTTCCGATAGGCTACAGTATGGGGCTGTAATGTAGGTCTATAGATTTCTGTTTTAGGTTGTGAACTTCTGAAGAATTTATAGCCCTGGCTTTGGTGGTTTGATTCTTGTACAAATAGCAAAAAAATATTCAAAAATCCTTGAATTCACCTATTGGATTTAATTGGCAAGTCCTTCAGATGTAACACACTTGAGATTCTTGCTTTATTTGAATTAAAGAGCTTCTCAAAAGACGTTTAATGTAATGGATTGGATAGACAGAAAATGGAACGATGATTCAATCAATGCTATTTTCTCTTAGAACAGGTGTAAATGCTGAACTACATCCTGTCGTTAGTGACCAGGTATGCAGGGCTGCCATGGTGATGAAAAATTATGAATAATTGGAACATTGTGGTGATTGAAAATGGGAAAAGTTGCCTCAGGTCACACTGAGTAGATGTAACTTTCACAGTAGAGCATCCTTAGTAAGCCTATGATGAATTTGGTGAGGGTGGTCATGTAGGTGGTTGCTAAATTACTAGTAAAAAAGAATGGGTAAAGAAATTGGCATAGGTTTGGGTGGTATGATGGTATTACGATATACCTCGGTATTTAGAAATCCCAAAGTTACTGTTATCAATACCGTAAAAAACAGAGATGCTCATCTTTCTATGCAACAGATACGCAGAAGCTTTATTGAGGCAATGTATGGTATTGTTTTGTATATTGTAGTGCACAGTGTTAGCGGTGATTGCAGCTTAATTTAAAAAAAAAGTCAAGGAATAATGTGCAAGCTAATGCCACAAAAAAACAAATTCTCTCTCAATGCGCTGTATGCTGTTGGAGCATACGCGTTGTATGCAGACCGGGCAGTGACTGATCGCCCTTTTTTCTTTTAACTCTTCAACAAGAAGTCGCACCCTTGCAACCTGGTTAGACTGTCTCTGATTCTGGAGGTTACAATGGCCTGCATGAATTTTTATCTGATTATTTTTTAAGTATCGTCATATACCATGAAATATCTGATCAGTATGACGTATAAAATTAGATTCTGTCAAAGTCAAAAACAGCACCAGCTTGATCGTTTTGAACTGCCTTACGAATTAAATCACGTGTTCTAACACTACAATAATGGGCATAAGGGAAATCGTGTAAAAAAACTAAAAAGTAGAAATCTGGGAAATGGATTTGTTTTTTGTAAACATTTGTTTGGGAGAGACAGTATTTCAATATGCATACATTTTCCCCTTTTTCTCTATCAGTGGATGCCGGCAGGGCTGGTTTGTTGTTTTTGGGGCTTCACACAAAAAGTCTGTTTGTAAAGTTTGCTGCATTTTCTGTGATGAAGACACTGGTCAGCTTAGGCAATTTTTCTATTTTGAAAGACTTTCTGTCTTTGATTTTCTTCCTTTTTGTGGCACTGCTGGGAAATGATCATTTCATTGTCTCATATAACAATAACATAAGCTAATGAATACAGTCAGAACATTATAGCTAGCTAGCTTTTTAGCAGTATTTAATATATAGTGTAGTAACTGTTTGTGGCCAACAGGGGGCCTCACATAAACAAGTGGTGTAATTATTCTTATGCACTACCACTGGATGCAGGGTAGTCTGTTGCAGTGGTAATGAAAAGAGATATTTGGCTCACTGAATAGGGTGAAGGGCATAATTTGGTGCTAATTTTCACGTTTCTCAATGAAGCCTCGATGAACCACAGCCAGGCTTTGAATTTTAGAGAATGATGTCATTGCCGAAACCCCAAAGGAACAGAAGTCGATCAGTGAAAGGTGCAAAAAGCAAAGGTGAACCTCGCCACTCTCTTGAGAATCTCCGACTTTCCTTACACCATGGTTTTTCTTAGCCAACTGAAATGATTGGTCTTCTCTAGAAGAAATGGGTTCCCACTTATTGCACATTGGCCAGCCATTAGTAGAGAAGGGGACATTGGTAGCATTGCTGTTGTTCCTTACCTGTGGGAAAACAGACATGGGTCGATACAGTATTGTTGAGAAACATCCTTAGTACATCCTGTGCTTGGTGTACGTAAGCAAGTTCTGTAATATATATGCATAAAACACAATGTTTGATATTAATATTCACATTCTTAGCTACAATTTTATTTATGCCAGTTTTTGGTCAGCTTTCACATAGTAAAACAAATATACTTTAGGTGTCATTTACTGTTTATCATACCTTGTAAGTCATAGTAAGTACCCACAAAGTTTCCAGCAGATTGTTGCCGATATTTTTTGCAGTTATGTTTGGGGGGAATAGCTGTACCAGATAGCTATTTTGGATATTTCCACATTGTTTATGGACCTAACGATACATGAAGGATTATTACCATTCCTTTTTGGCCAGTAGCCTGGTGAGGTGCAGAATGTTCTGTTTTTTTGTGTTTGACGGCATTTTACGCAATACTGCCCACTTAATGATTCTTAGCTGACTCCACTCAGTGATGAAGACATAAAGTGATGGAGGATGATGGCTGGGCTGATAGAAGGAGATCTTAAGGTAAAGGGGGCACCTTCACTATTGTAAAGAGCAGTTATAATTACCCCCCCCCCCCAAACACACACGCACACTTTATGATTTGTTCAGTTTGAATTGTTTGGATTTTTGAGTGTCATGTTTTGCATTCTCAGAAATTCAGCGTACATTTCCGTAATTAAGAAGTAGAAAGCATATCTTAAGAAAGATCTAATGCTGTTTGAAGGTAAATCAGTAGCTAAAACATCTGTTACACTGTGTTTGCTAAGGGATAATATACGATGAACTTGATCTCTGTCTGTGTCAGTGCTGCCAGTGTTGTGTCACTGTATTGGATCAGGGGAATCAAGTTTTTCATGTCTGAGTGACTCAACAGGATTTTGAGTTGTATTTCTCATTTGGTAGCATTTTTAAGATCAAAGTGTTGCGAAGAGAGAATAAAACTGGCACTAATTATAAACTGTGAACTATTGCTTCACTACCTCAAAGTAATACAAACAACAGCATGTTGCCAAGTGAAAAAGATTAATAATCTGCTTTGCCAATGCTAACATAAACAGCTGTTCTTGCTGATTCTGCTGTTAAAGTGCTCTACATCCTCTGAAATTCAGAATACTGTGTTTATATTCCACTGGGACTAAGGATATAATGTATATCTGCACGCAGACAAACCTTTTCTATATGTGTTTCTGTCTCTTACAGCATTTCATAAGTCTTTTGATTTTTGGTTCATCTTTTATCTTCAAATACAATTTGCATGAAATGTTTTGGGGGTTTTACAGCCCCAGGTATCATGAGACGCTGGAAACCAATGTCCATACTTTGAACATGAACTTTAAGGTGTCCCTAACGACAAAAAGGAGACCTCAAGCAATGACAATAAGTAAAATATTTCAGGTATTTTTTTTCTCTTTTAAGACTGACCTTGACTGTGTGTTGACATTTTTGTCAATGGTATGCAATGTCAACAACAGTATATTTGAGTATTGCTACTGAAAGGTTACTAAAATTTAACTGCATCGTCTACACCTTCATAATGCATTTATAGTGCATTCTTAGACCATTCATAAGCAGCATGTAAGTGTACCTTGTCATGTTGCCTCACAAAGTGTTCAATGGACAGACAGCTGTAATATACATCAGTAACAAACATTATAATCATATTAGCTGTTAAGGTATGTTTGGATGTTACATGCTGCTTATGAATGCATTATGAAGGTGCACTGAATGTTTTATGAATGTATTATAAAGGCATCATGAAAGTGCAGTTAATGTAAAGCGTTACCTAAGATTCTTTCAGTTATTCAATAGGTATGCAAACTTTAACATTTATATGATGATAAGCATGGAATACACTTGAAAAGCTTTTCTGTTTTGAGGCAACCCTAAGTCCTGCTCAGCATATTCGTGGTCATAAAGCATTAAATTACATCCGTGGATGTGACTACTGATTCTGTGAACATATATCCACTGGTTTACTTTAACTGCAGTATATGGTTTGATTTGATAGTGTGTGCTTTTGAAATGTAATTTATGGTTTTGATTTGTCCCTTGATTTGAAAATCAAACTTTGTCACATCCTTTGTCAACCTGACCCAGAAACGTTTTAGTATTAAACACTGTTTAAAAGCCCCATCACCCTGTCCAGGAAAAGTGTCTAGTAGTTGGATAAATGGTGTTAAAAAGAGTACAATCTAAGCATTAGTTTTTTTTCCCGCTTAACAAAACCACAGATTTTTTCCATTATGGTGGAACACTCATGCATTGATACATATGTATGAATTCACACAAACAAATTTGAAATGCATACATCATTCTCATGCACGCATGCAAATGTAGTCACATATTGTTGGATTTGCCTGAAAAGCTTCTGTTATTTTACGTAGCAAATAAGAACAAGTATCATTTGTGGTTTTGCACACAGTTAAGGTAATAGATACCTCATTGTCCAGACAGTGTTGTTGATCCATTTTCAGAGTCCCTAAGGTTGGGTATCTCCAGCCAAATCATCTTTCACAGGTTTGTGTTTTTGTTAACACAACAAAGGAGCCCAAAATTTATAGACATGAGCGGAAATAGACGGCATGTTTCTGAATTTGTTGAACATTCACGATCTTTTCTGACATATCACTGTGTTTCATTGCATTTTGAAACAACATGAGAGAAAATGTGTTTATATCTATAGGTGTATTTTTACATACTAATGGTTCTTTTTTAACAAAAATATGTTTAAAGTGGTTTTGGGGAAGGTGGAATCTCCAATGATATGTATAAATGTCAAGGTGACGATCAGGATATCATTTCTGCATCATTGTTATTGTATAGATCATATATTGTGTGTTCAGTACTATCTGTGATATTATATGAGTATGAACTTGGGTATAGAAGGTAGAGTAGAACCTGTCTTGCAAGAGAAACACTGAGCTTGGATTTTTTTGGAATTCATTATAGAAAATTCATGCAGTAAAGCATGCAATAAATCTACCTTTTATTTCATTAAAGTTATGCAGTGCTGCTGACATTGTGTCTTACTAATTTGAGTCTAGATTTAGGAAAACATCAGGTTGATGCCATCTAAAGAAGGGTTAGTTTAATTTTTCGTAGGGTTAACGTTTACAAATGACTTGGACGCGAGATTGAAAGTGAAGGACGCGCATCTAGTGGAGGGTGAAAATGTAAGAGAACGGCCCTAATGCAGAATCTCATTACGGCAACTGTCAGGATTCTTCTATTTTACCATCAGCCCTCTTATTCCGTAAGAGCTAAACTGTCGTCTCGAGTGAGTGTACCACCAAAGAGGCATTTACAAATAAATGAAAAACGTCACAATTGATTTCACTCCTCTGGGACTACACCGTGTCAGCTTTGTCACAAACTGTCTTTGTTGTTCTCTCTCTCGCAGGTCCCGCTGCCGGACGAGGTCGATAGTTTTTGACGGGTTCGGGCCGTCTTCATTTGACCCAGGGTAAGCCCCCAGACAACAACCTTCCATTAATATTGTCGGAATGTTTCTATCTTTTTATTTTCTCATGGTGCAGATGGTTTTTCTAGCAAACCGAAAGTTTACGTTGTTGAATTGGGATTGGAGGCAAGAAATAAGGAAATGGAAAAATGGCGTGCCATGCTGACTGACTATAAGACGAGCACCTTTAAGGATATTAACCCTTGAGCCGCGCTTTGCCTGGAATACTTGCTAGCTACCAGGGCAGGCGTTAAAGAAGCATTGCTCCTGCTCTTCCTTTGCTTATTCGGAGAATACATGCACCTATCATTTTGAATCAACAAGGGATAGCAGTGCATTGCTCTAACAGTTCCGATGATGCAACCCCAGAATCGCTACATTGGTACCTACTTGGCATAGGATAGCAGATTGCAGAAGTGAGTATTGGCATTGAGGAATGTAGCAGCATGCTTGTACAGGCCAGTAATTACCAAACTAGCCATGGTTTATAGTAGAATATTGACATGGATTTGGATTCTTAGGTAACCGACAGCGTAATTTGGTTCAATTTTACAATAAATTTTTCAATGCGGTATTCCTGTTTTTTTTTTCCCCCTATTTTTTCTTGTTCTTGCAAATTAACATTGGTAGACTATTTTAAAGCAATTCTTCGTTTATACTACTTTTATAATGCAGTTTATTTCCAGTTAAGCTATTATATTCTTATTTTTTAGCGACGATGTATGTCGCAATCTATTTCTGGTTAATACATTATTATGATTGAACAATTTTGAGGTATTAATGGCTAACCACAGTTTTTCTTCAATAACTCGATTGTTATGCGGCAGAAGGATAACGTACAGAAGTAACGTTACTTTTAAAATGGCCCATGAGCTCATGATTCTCAGAAGTGCTACTTTTTATGTATACCAAGAGCTATGTCATATAAAATACCATAATTTTATTAAGGCCACCAGTTAGACTGGATGGGTTTCTATAACCTATATTTTTCTGTCTTTGTACCACATATTTGTCAGCATGGGGAGGTAAACTGTCATTCATTTCATGTTAATTGTATTATTGTACCTGTTTCAACATATGCAACTGCTATCTCTCCTTCAAGAAAATGTTTTCCAGTACATACAGTTTTTGACCCTTTCTCTTATTGAGCTTATAAAACCCAATGATTTTTTTATACAGAATTTACCATGGAGGTATTTTTCAATCCTTCAAATAATACTATTTTAAATATATTTATAAACCTGTAAACAGACCTCATCCTTTTTCTAATAATGCTTTAATTATGAAACTGTCATTTTTATCACAGCACAAATACGTTACATTGAATAGCAGACAGTGACACTGCAAAGTGCTATTTAAAAGTAAACCCATTTTACGTACGCAGAATCAAATCTGATGAATAAAAATTTTGACCTACCTAAGTTTAGAGTCTCTAGTATATTCCCGAGGACCCAAAGGAAGGTACATACAGAATTACGGCGATGCGTTCTTTTCAGTAAGCAACGCCTGAGCTCAGTCTTACGAGCAAAGTGGCAGTACCCACTGAGAGTCTAAAATGTGGGAAAATACAAAGAGAGCTGGGGAGAGAATTCAATAGAAGAGGCAGAGTGTGGTGGCGGCTGTTCTGAGGTCGGTATATTTAAAGTGTGCTAATGATGCATGGCGTTCAGTCAGGAAACTGCGGGCAGGAGGCAGCTGTTCTTAAATCTGGGAGCCAGGACACCTGTTGTGACCTTTCCTGTCTGTGAGGCTGGTGTTGAAAGCCGAATAGGATCAAAAAAAAAATCCACTGTTATTCTAGACTTCCCTTTTTAGATGCTGTCTTGGGTACATGTATGCAATTTAGGAACAAAAGAGAATGACATGCCTTGTCTATTTCTTGCGTGTCCTCTGAGGTACAGCTATTTAAAAACATACCAGGAATGTGTCGTTCCTGAAACTGTAGCTGACATTCTGGATGAGTGTATATAAATGTTGCTAAATGAAAACAGATTTGTAAATATTAATTTCATTTAACAGACAGATTTCATTAATCGCCCGGGGGAATTAATGGTGGTAGCTTCACATGATTGAGTGTTTGAATGAGTGGTTGGGGCTTGATATTTATAAACCAAGAATTGGTTCTTTCTGCCTGGTTGGATTTTTGAGATTATGTGTTTTTTGGGGATCCTTGAATTTGGAGTGGGAGAGATTACTTACTTATTTTTTTGTTTGTTTCGTTGAGATCATTGGTATATCTTGTCTGTACACCACCTTGCCCACCATGTGAGAGCCTGTATTTTTGTATTTTGTTGTGTATATTTGTTGTATATTGATGGTATATGCTTCTTTTTTATTACGCGGACGGTGGCCATTTTGGGCGCGATTTTGTAAATATAATAAAATGGACAATGGTTGTACTTAACATTCACTCTCAATAACATCTGTCACGATAAATTTTTGACTCAAAGGTTCCTGGTTGAGGTACCAGACTGGGCTTCGGTTAGAAAGGTACTTAAGCTGATATGAACCTTGCTATATAAGTAACTTCTATGGATAAAATGATTAAGTGAAATTACAAACACATTAAATAAAACAAACAGAAAAAAAATTATTTTATTGGCACTTATTCATGCTTTGAAGGTAACAGAAACACAAAAATATAAACAAACATTTTATGGTCATAAAATCAAGACATTGAAAGTTCAGAAAAGCCGCAGTCATTTTGAAAGAAGAGCAAGTTGTCTTTTGGTTTTCTGTTTAGAGTTAATACCTGTGGGGACACTTTCCTGATCATTTATATCTATGTTATAAACTACTAAACCAAGACTTTCTTTACGTTAAGCAATTTTAAAACTTGCTGCAAAGTTACCAGGTCACCACAAAAAAAAAATAATTAGGAGTATGTAATCGTTTTACTCCAAAATCTGAAGTTCAATTTACTGTTGCTTTTCTGCTTTGACAGCTTAGTGTGGGTGGGTGAGCCACCTGTTTCCCTGGACTGGTGGAGTAAAGGTTATTTTTAAAGTGAAAATTAATTTGTATTACAAATAAAAAGATAAAAAGATGATTTTCTGTTCAAGGGCACATTGTTGAATTTGCATTAAAGGGAAATGCCTCAGTTAGTAGACAACATTTAGCTTTCATCAACTAAACCTGTAGGTAGTAAAAGAGCAAAATGAAATAAAATATTACAATTATTGACAAAGTATCTCTTACTGTATACATTGGCATGTCATTCATTAATCTAAAAGTAACATAACCACCAGGTGGAGATTAATTTTGTGAGTGTAGCTTGGGACTGGAAATTTCCGTAATAGGTAAAGGTGACAGCATAATGAAACCTCTGTTAATACGATTCTGCCTGGCTCTCAAAGGTGTGCCCTTCTTATTCACCTGGAGATGTTGCCGTTTTTGTGACATAATGTAAGCCATTTAGTTACGCTGAAAAACATGTAGAGCAGTGGTGTCCAGCCTTTTTTTCAGTGAGATCTACCTTTACAAAGGAAAATATTCTGGTGAGCTACTGAATTGTGACAGTATATTTTGCCAAATGGTGGGGCACCCCTTGGTATATTTTACTGACGAGGAAGGAATGGAGGTTGTATTGAGATTGATTAAGAATGTCTTAGTGATCAACCGGTTGGACACCACTACTGAGGGTGGGAACCTCAACAGGCTCAGTTGCATACTGTGCATTTCAGGGACGATCATAATGTAAAACACAATGCTTGTCTTTTACCATAATACCACATCCAATTAATTTTATCTGACTTTTCATCATTTTATATGTTGTATATTTCCTTCAAAATTTCTGTGTATTAAAGAATTTCTGCATTCCGTTTAAAACCTGTATAATTTTCTATTCATTAATATTTTGGTATTCCTTTAACTTATATTTTAGTAATTGTTACATTCCTTTGTTTCAGTGTTTTGTAGATTAATTTGCATAAAATATCTTTTGATTGAAAGTTCAGTTTTATCATGCATATAGTAGGCTGTGCTATAGTAAACATGTTTTAGTAAACATTTCTGGCACGAACTTATCTTTGACACCGATCTACGTAGAGCTGGGTGATATGGCCAAAAATGTTATCATGTTAAAATGTTTATATAAGTCAATGCGATAATTATCACGACAAATGCCAAATTGTTATTTTTTTCTAGTTTGATTTTTGCTTCTGAGTTGAAGTCAAAGAAGCCAGATGAGTAGTCGTGTTTTTAAATTCTTGTGACAAACTCTTGCCAAACAGCATTTCACATTTCAGAAATCTGAGGTAGAAGTTGAATAGGATATTTTAGTGAGTGCCAATAAAACTCCACTGCTTGCATTTTTCCTACCTTTCTGAATTCTTTGCGGTTTATTATACTGTGTGATGTTCTTGTGGACTGAATTTTACTGTGAACTTTCATTTTGGTTTTCGCTGGATTACCCTTGTTAGACAGGTTGCTTTGGACTTACCTGCTCTCCTGGTGGGTTGCCCTGTTGTTTTAACTGTTTTCTTGTCTTTCGTCTGTCTCCCTGCCCAATTTTAATATGCTATTTATTCGTTAAACCCCCTTTGTGTTTCTAAGGCTGTTTCAGTGCTTATGTTCCATTGTCTTTCCAGACAAGCAGTCACAGCGAAAGTAACGCCATTTCATTGTGATGAAAAACACAAAGACACCCCCACAAAATGTGGGGGTTAAATTATATCGAACTTTTATCAAGCATCTGTTATATTGAAAACTTGAATTGTTTTATTACCCTGCCCTGTGTCTAAATCCTATTTGGTATTCAGAAATATCCTTAGTCCAGATCATGGTCACCAGTAGGGAAACCATATGTTCGGTAAGATTCTTATTGCTCCCAGTATATAAGAATCGTACTCCTACTGCCTGATACTTAAGTCTGTTTAGTTCTTATATCTTAATGGCAATTATCATAACATCTACAAATAAGAACTAAATGAACATAATAGTGAATGAACTAATCATCGTTACTAGGATTTAAACAATGTACTTTGTACAGTTATATACAAAAGTCTTCGACCATCACAGAAAACGGATGAAGCTACCAAAACTACCTTTGGGTAGGCAAGTGTGTATTCTCTCTGAAGACAACGACATAGCATAATATTAAAATGTATGGAGGTGAACAATAACACAATAAAATCAGTATTTATTCTGTTCTCCAAAAAGTAACTGATGTCTTATTGGGTCACTTATTTGGTTCCTAAACCTCTCTTTAGGAACGCCCCAGACAATACATAATAATAGTTAATTAAATTTCATTAGTAGGTCACTTTGTTTTTAGCTTTTTATTAGTTGAATGACTAAGTGAGTTAAATAATATGCATGAATGCTGGTACGCGAACAAAAAAGTATTTGGGTGTATTGATGGTTACTGCAAATGTGGTGAGATGGTTTTTAAATGGTTACAATAGCACATTTTGGCATACATGAAATCATAGTTTTTAATGAATCATCACCTCTTCTATCAAGTATCTCAAGTTCATGATTTGTACTTCAATAGTTAGTGAGCTGGATTGGGGCCCCATCCTGGGTTTTCCCCTGCTTTGCCTCCAGTATAGACTCCGGACCCCCGCAACCCTGAATAGGACAAGCAATTACAGGAAATGGATAAATGGATGGATAGTTACTGAGCTCCTACTAAATATATATATACTCCCTAAGTAAAGTGTTCCAGGAAAAATATATAAGCTGCAGGATGGAAGCCATAAAACAGTCAAAAACGATAGTAAATTGATGCACTGTTTCTTTTTAGCCAGTAATCCAAAATACATTGTAGCGCCCATTAACTAATTCCCCACTGGAGTTTGCGTATTTTCTGTTTATTTTTGTGTTTGCAGTGTTGTGCTGTTCAACCAGTCCCTGTCCTGGCCTTTAGCAAACTGATATTCCCAGCCTAATTCCCATTTTGCATGGTTCAGTTTGCCATTCCAAATGAAGGGATTCTCATCAACATGACATGAAACCATTTAATTTACCCGAATGCTAGTAGCTGCTTAGCTGAACATTGAAGTTTGTGACTGACAAGTCCTTCTCCCGAATGTTCACAGGAAGGGTGATTTAGTCCTGTGAAGCAGTAGGAATGCAGAAATTCTATCTGGAATAGTAATTTCAATTTTGAATAATTTCAGACTTGTGCCATATAATTAAAACCCTATAATTAAAACTATAATTAAGGCTTCCAATGGTGTAACCTCCACTGACCTCAGACCAGCACCTGGCAGGAGTTTATGCTGAAGTTGTTCAGAAGTATGACAGAATAGTTCTAGGAAAGACGACTACCTGCAAGTGACAGTCAAATTCAGCTTTGTTTTGTTGGTTAGAAAAGAAAATCAATGGTTTTATGTTTATGGTTTATCTATTACATTTACCACATACATATACAACCACACATGCATGTTGTGTATATATGTCAACCAGACAACGCCTCCCCCAACTTCGTAGACAAGAGTAAGCTGGTCGTGAAGGTCTGCCACCTGCGGCGCCCAGGAAGCTGGGGGTCAAGGGCCTTGCTCAAGGACCCGCAGACGTGCCGAAGCTGGGTTCGAACCGGTGACCCTCTGATCACAGGCACACAGGCTTAGCCCACTGTAGCCCACTATGTAGCCATTACATAACTTAGTATGTATATATATGTGTGTATGTATATATATGTGTGTGTATGTATGTA
>JAODJX010000035.1:7998025-8008587 GCA_026776945.1 Isichthys henryi | reverse complement strand
CCAGGATGGGGGGCCAGCCCATCGCAGGGCACACTCACACACCATTCACTCTCACATGCACTCCTATGGGCAATTTATCAACTCCAATTAGCCTCAGCATGTTTTTGGATTGTGGGGGGAAACCAGAGTACCCGGAGGAAACCCCACGACGACATGGGGAGAACATGCAAAATCGATACACATGTAACCCAGGCGGAGACTCTGGTGTGAGGCAACAGTGCTAACCACTGCACCACCATGCCGCCCCTACAGTTGCAATTTATCATAAAATGGAAAGAACAGAAATAAATGAGTCAGTTAAAAAAAAAATTGACACTTAAAAAATGTCTGGTTGAAGATAAGTGCAGGTTTGTTAAACATTGCTTGTCAATGGACTCTTATGAAACCAATAGTTTTTCAGCATTTTTACTGAATTAAGCAAGAGTCCCAAGCCTTTTCTGGAGCAATGTATGCATTTTGAACCATAGACACCCGGAAAGAAATTCACGGTGTGGCGTTTCCGTCTAAACAAAGAAAATGCTGGGGATGCCCGTTCTGTCTGAAGCCTAGTTTCTTTCTCCCTGTAATTGCTTTTCCATCAGTACTGGTTAATTGTTGCTGTAAACCAGGGGTGTCAAACTCAATCGCACAGGGGGCCAAAACTCAAATCACACTCTAGGTCTCGGACTGAACAGGATTAATAAACAAAACGTTTTTTGAACATAAATATGAATCGAAACAGACAAGATACAATATTATAACAAAAAAATAAACTTAAACTTAAAATAACTCAAAATATTTTTCCCTCCATAAAATATCTCCTGTCAAAATGATACAACTTCAAAATATGAATATGCTGCAAAAAAAACCCTGAAAATATAAATAAAAAATTGTGCTTTTCAGTGAAAGTTAAAATAATAAATCAAAACATTCCATTTCCTTTGCTCTTATGCCATTCTGTCAGAGCTGGATGCTTGGCATGTTTTCTTGGTAACAAGTTCGTTTATGTTTGGGGTAAGATTCTGTGTTGTGGAGATTCTCTCTCGGCCACATTAGCTCCACAAATAAGACACGCGGGTTAACCGGCAATGTCAGTAAACATATACTCAGCCTCCCACCAGTTTTGAAAGGTTCTGTTTTCAGAATCAACTTTTGACTTGGCCATTGTTAGGGGTTAGCTTTGACTTGAAATTAGGGTTGTATACATGAACAGACGCTTGATTGATCTGACGTAATTGATGTGCTGCATTGAGGGATTTGTAGTTAGTGTGTTATTGGCCCTTCATATCGCCGGGCCATTAAAAAAAAAGATATATAAAATGATCTTGTGGGCCAGATGTGGCCCGTGGGCCTTGAGTTTGACCCATGTGCTGTAAATAATAGCTTGTCCTTCACAATCACTGTGTGGAAGTCGGCACAGGACTGGTCAAAGTTTACTGAGAGCACTCCACATGACCTCCACTGGCTTTGTGACATCATTCCATTTGTTTGCCATATTACAGAGTAGTCTCTCTGCAGACCCTATCGAGGTTAGTATGCTCAGAATGTAGTGAATGATCAATAGCATGTTTGGTGGATCAGCTGCTTGAAATACAGCCATACCCCTGACATCTTTGATCATCTTTGATCTTACATTGATCATCCTCCTGGTGTGTCTTCAGGTCTCTACTTTTCAGGTTTTTGGTTCGATAGCACTCATCAGTGTTCATCCATGTTCAATCTGCTAGTGACATCGGGGTGTTCACAGACCTTTTTAAGATCACTGCAGCTGAGCTTGCCATCATGGAGAGAGTGATGCTGTGGACAGTAAAGCCTGTTGCTACCAAAGCATTTTTTGTGAGGTATCTGTAGCAGACCTTTTCAACTTGTCTGGTCATGGCCAAATGTCTCCGTGGCAATTTCTTTTGATGGGGAGGCAGGGGCTGGCTGTGTAGGGTATGTTTCTAAATGCCATGTTTGTGGTAAAATTTCCACTGTAATGAAAATGTCGACCAGAATTGGTGATGATTTTGACCCTTGATCCACAGAACTTGTCATATTTTCTCTGTGTTAATTTGGCTTTAAATGAGTACATGATGGAATTTAACTCTAGATATGTGG
This sequence comes from Isichthys henryi, assembly GCA_026776945.1. NCBI lineage: Eukaryota > Metazoa > Chordata > Actinopteri > Osteoglossiformes > Mormyridae > Isichthys > Isichthys henryi. The sequence continues at coordinate 8,006,508 of JAODJX010000035.1, read as the reverse complement.
TATCACTTGCAAAATTACGGAAGGTAAATCACCACCACATCATCTTCATCCTGTACCCCGGCAACACTGGTGCTGAGCTTTGGCAAAGTGCTGATTTTCCTGGAGCAGTCATCCCCAAAGCTGATGAAGTATGACAGTGCAGACCAGTTTTGCTCAGGCCGAGAGATGGCTGGATTGAGGGAAAGCTACAGTATCTTCTTGTGACATGCCGTGGAACTTCTGGGAACTAAGTGTCAAAAAACTCACAAAAACCTTTCAGTGGCAGTCTTCTTTTAGCTGACGTACAAAAGTGACTGCAATATTTTTTAAACTGCATTCTCACCATCCGTGGTGAGGTTGTCTAATACATGTTTGAATGTGTTATGTACATCAGGGCAGTTATCCTGAAGAAGATTATTTTGGCTTTTGTTTTTACAAAATTATGGTGACTGAGTTATTGTTAGTGCTGAAAGCTGTCGCTTGACCCAAAGACAACCCAAGGTCTTCAAGAGAGTGCAGCATGCTCCACACTATTCCTCCCGCAGATTCATTGGGATTCTCTATGAAATCAACCATTTCGTTCATCAACCCACTTTCAGATGTGAAGGAATTCAGTGCAAGGTGATTTTTTTTTTCTTTTTTCTTTATCAAAAACATCCATTTGAATAGAAAATAGAAGGAGTCCTTCAGATGTTAATATATTTTCACTGCATCTCCCACTGTCTTTGGTGCAAGGACACCATTTACATTTGCAACTGCATTTTTTTTTGTCCCATAAGACTTTCTTTTGAGTCTTGAAAGATCTTCTGAGTCAATCCCGTAATAGTGTGATACACATCAGTTAACTCTCCAGCTGTTACCTGGCGCAAAGGAGTCATTTTATTGAGCAATGTCTATGGCTTAAAGTAATAATAGTATTATTAGAGATCCCACAGATCTGATACCTGATATACTGGGGCGATATCGGCCAAAAATGCTGAATTACATATGGGGGGTGGTCGGGAGGGTGTAAGAAACCAATCTGATTTTCCATCATAGATGGTTATAGCCTGAAAAAGCACAAAATTTCTTGTAGCCTTAGTGCGACTGAAGTGAGGGTCACATGATAGCTAGTTGTTCAGTGACGCATGTATGTTGGAGCCAGCATGTCAGCTGTGGCCTAATACAGTAAAAAAATACATTGGAAATTGTCATATTTTTGTAATGTTAACTATTTACTGTATGCATTTCATTTTTTAATGAATCAGAAAATTAAGAAATGTAATAGTATTAACCTTCAGTCTTGAATCTTGGGGAATGGATGTGATATTATCAGCTTCATTAATTTACATTGAATTCATGGCCTTGCCTAACATTATTAATGTTTTCCTCTATTAGGAAATGATATTCATGAAAACATATTCTATCAGATTTAATCAGAATGGTAGGAAACATAAGTAAACAATACCAAAGTACCATATCTGCCTCAGGGGAAATGAGAAGAGGTGAAGATTTCAGGTCCAGAGAGTACAAATCCACACCAAGATTTTGTTTCAACCAACCAGTTGAGCATAAAGAGTCCCAGTCACAGAGTACTCAGCTGGTTGGAAATGAAAGGCGACAATAATTTTGCTATTTTACTTTGTGCCTACTGCCCATCAACAGCATAAGCATGGCTATCGTCCGCCATGAGCAGGCAAAAAAAAAATTCATTAAAAAATCGGTGACAGACTGCAGTTTGCCTTATCAGGATTCCTAAAATTTGCAGTTTAAAATTCCATACTCTTTCAGACTTGCACATAATATTTGACATTTTATGACTCAAATAGATTTTAAAATCAAAATGTTACATGTCTGGCTTTACTACATAAGCTTCCACAAATCCTACTCTTATGTTGATCAAAATATGTAAATCTCTCTGTACAGTGGATGCTGCCACTAGACACTAATGCTTCTGCCACCTTACTCATGCTCCAAATGTCAAACAGCTTTACACATGCTTTACATTTTGCTTTCAGATCACATTCAGGATCCTTAGGCAACCAGTTACAATACATTAAGCAGGTGAAAACTTGCATTTCCCCATTGTGACCATTCTGATTTGTACATCAGACACTAATCAAGTATGCACTACTCAGACACACCTCCACTCCCTGGTTTGTGGCTCTTCAGTGTGCATATTGTGTGTACATTCTGCCCCAACAACAAGCTCACATTAGTGATTTCATTAAAAACTTAATTCTGTTTCTTTTTCTTCTTTTTTTAGAATACGAAGTAGGCCCATTTGTTACAGTAGATTGGAAACTGAAATTTTCCTAAATCAAATTCCATACTTTTCCATACTGTGTAGGCACAGTGCTTGTGTTCATCACCCGGGACAGCATTGACCCCCTGATATTTTTGCCTCCCATTCAGGCTTATTTCGACAGCCTCTTTCTATTCATGTGCAGACTTGTACTGTTAGACATCTTTTAAACAAGCCACGTGACTGAGTCTGTGTCTTTGTAACTATGGGGACGATGATTTTGAAGTGCGATCTCAGCACAGAGTGTTTTCTTGTCTGTCCCATCCCAGTAGTTTTGAGCTTCTCTGCTCCAGTTGTGAAACTTTCAGTTGTATTCACTTTTATATTAGGCTATTACCACCATTGTGAAGACCTACAGTAGTGAATGTATGAAACAATGTGTATGAAAATGTGGTACAAATCGTGCCCTGTATTGGTTTAAAAAGGAACACAGTATTTTTTTTTTCAATATGGGACAATCCTGTTAAATATGAGATGGGTGACAACTCTACCTTTGTGTGAACATGCTTGGCTAGTTATGCTAATTCTGAAACTAATTCAGCAGCCATTATGTTAATAATTGTGGCTTCCTTTTAACATGTTTTTGAAGATAAATTTTATGCTCAGTTTTGAAATATATATATGTATTTTTGTTTTTAGTATCTGCGATGGGCTGGCCCCCCATCCTGGGTTGTTCCCTGCCTCGTGCCCATTGCTTCCGGGATAGGCTCCGGACCCCCCGTCGACCCAGTAGGATAAGCGGTTTGGAAAATGGATGGATGGATTTCTCTTTTATTTCTATCCATCCAGACAGCGACTTTAAGTTCTGAATAAGCAGAATGAAAGATGAGAACACAAACACACACACACATAGACATTTTCTCTTTATTACATACCCTTTTAATGATTTTAGCAACAAAAGGAAGCAGAAAGAATGCTGCGAAGCTACTAGTCCATCTTTTTAACAGTGAAACACACGGACATTCACTTTAGCCCCGTGCTGGTTCCATCCTGGATGGATGGATGTTTTTAGTATGAAAAATTGCAATTACGAAGAGCTTTTAGACAGACAGACAGACAGACAGACAGACAGACAGACAGACAGACAGACAGACAAAGAAAGGAAGAAAGGAACTCTTCTTCCTCAGATGAATGTATACATCTCTGTGCCATTTATGTTATAGAGTACAGTAGTTTTCCCAAAGAGCTGAGGTGTTTCCGCTGGATCGATTCAGGTGAAGTGGACCATTTAAATTTTGTGATGCTGAGCAATGACTGCATCAACAGCCAATTGCCAGAACTATCCTTGAATTATTGCTGTGACCATTTTTAGCTTTAAACAATAGTATTGATTTTTCTAACACCATTCATTTGCTATCTCCGGAATGTCTGATCAGTGCTACTATACAGTAATGGGATTGACATGTAACTATAGGAAGAGAAATGTGATTGGATACATAAGTTATACTGGTATTTTATAATGTGGTGGCATACACACTGGTTGAAAGATTGTCTTTCATTTTAATTAACATCTGATTAATGACACACTGCTAGCTTATGCTGAAAAAGTGAGATGCAGTTGGCTTGTGGTTTTTAAATGTTGAACAAATTTTTTTTTATCTTTACTACCATCCTTAACCAAGCATTTGGCAACAGATGCAACAACAGATACAACAACAGATACAACAAATATACCATATTAAAAGTTAGTTATCAGAAGAAAAGAACAAACTCCTGTTTTGGTTGTAAAAGAACAGAGTGATCATTTTTGGAAAATCATTTGGATGTCTCTTTCCCAAACATGCTACACTGTACGAGTCAGAAATAGACCACTGGTCCTGAAGTTAAGATGGAGAGGTGATCTTCTGGTGATCATTGCAAGGATAGCCATTGATGGTCAGCAGGACCGATTCTGTGGCGTCAGGTGAGGTGAAAGGCCATTCAAGCTCAGTTGATGTTTATCTGAGGCATGCGGAGAGCAGAGAGACAGCGGGGCAGTCAGTACTATACTGAGATATTACAGACGTACTATACATAGTAATGTATAACCACATGACCAGCAGCAGTAGCAGTACTATTTGTGGTAAGCTAGCTTAATGATATCATACAGTAAATGTCGAATAAAATAACAGGTCTTGAACTTATATTTAAATAAGGGAATGTCGATAGGTCTCCTTTCATTGGCTGACTGAATGTTCTACAAACCAAGAGCCTTGAAAGGTGTCTGTTCAGCCTTTTATTAGCCTCCTTTATTTTGTTTGAGCAATTACAAGATGGCCGGTACTCAGTGACCTGGGAAGTAATGTACACATTAATTAGGGGACTTGGGAAAACGTGGGTCAGTGCTTCACAAGTCCCTTCTGAGTGTGTGAGGAAGCCAGTGAATAGATATGTGAACAAGTGCAATGCGGTCAATGCTTTATTTCTGCTCTAACTTCATGCTTCAGTATTTTAGAGTTGCTACAGGGCAGAGTGTGTGAGATCCATGCTTCCTGAAAGTAAGGCATTCGGAAGAGCCTACTACACATGTATTCGTATTCTGTGTCTTGTAAAACAAAAACCAGCCTTGTGTATTTTATTTTTGAGCCGGGTTAAGTTATCATCACTGACTCAGCAAAGCAATGCTTCAGAGCCTGACAATTAGAATAGCAGGTTATAATAGTTTCTAAGAGTTTTAAGGCATTCTTTAAATATTACAGACTAGCACACGTACTATTCTACCCCTCATGTTTCTTTTACACGAGTGAATGTCCACGCTTTTAAAAACGTAGCTTTTTCTATTCCTTTTGGCCTTTCGTCATGTGGACTCCATCCAGGGTGATGACTTTTAGAAACTCCGTTTTCAGGGTGGATGTGTAAACTGGGAAAACTGAGTTTTTGGCTTGTAACATCAGTGTGTCTGCCGTTATCTATTTTTTTCGCCTATTTCAGAAAAAATTCTGAACATCAGAATGTTCAGAATCAGATTAATTTTTTTAGCCAAGTATATTTCCATATGAGGGATTTGTGGTTGGTTTGGCGTCCTCTTGACAGCACGTTGTACTGTTTTCATGTGGAGATTTTTTTTTTTAAATAATGGAGGAAAAACGCATTTTTAAAAATACCCATGCACGTGTGGACAAGGCCTAAATAAAAAGTTCATTTAATTGCTAGCTTTAAAATAATGGACTGTTCTGAAACTTGAAGGACTATTCTTGTCTAAGAACTTTCAGATGGGTTTTCAGCGCAATGTATGCAGCAGACCTCTAGAATGAACTAGCTTGCACAGATGGATAAAATGCCTTCCTTGGGAATGTTCACTCACAATATCATTTATATATTTTTGTTTATTAATATGATGTACAACTTTTATAAGCTACAATTTATGTGCCTTTACAACATTTAAGGTGTCAAAGTGTAATTTAAGCTGAAACTTCTCAAATGTTATTTAATCAAATTTTCTAAATTTTCCACAAGTGAGTGTGTCGAATTTAATCAACTACTCAGTGGTTAATCGAGTTTAGTAGGTCAAACTTAACATCCATCCATAATCCATTGTAGGGGATCCTAAAACCTATTCCAGGCAGCATAGATCTATGTATACTCTTTTTTTGAAGGGGAGTTCAGTGTCAGTGAAGTATCTTGGACTAGAAGATAAACCAGTATATCAGCTCAGTAATCCAGGTTAGTTGTGCGTGATTCATGTAGCACATTATTCAAATAGCAAAGGTTGCCAGGTCTGTAGGTGGACTCATTCAGACACCTCTTCATTTGCCACTTATCTAAGGGCATGACAAATAATTCGCCACCGCCTGCCATCACTAACGGCTCAGAAGTTTTGCTTAGATTCCTTGATGGCACTCGTATTAAACCGCAAAGGCCATCTGCTCCATTACCTTTGTGTAAAATGAGCTGTCAGCTGCATGCTGTTTGACTGGTGGCTGCAGCGGTTGGTCGCTAATCTGAGGAGTACTGCAGTGATGCTAGAGTATGTGTCTGTGAGATTCCTACAGCAACTTGCATACTTCCTGTTCCGCACAACGTGCCACCCCGTGTCCCCATAGACTGAAGGGGAAGCAGTAATATTTCTGGACAACTTGTCCAGCTTCCTCCTGTACACTTGCATAAATATAACGTCAAGAGAAAGAAATATCTCGGACAAAGTCCGGGACCTCGGCTGTAAAAAAGATGCATCAGTGTAACATTCATACATAAGGTTCTTTTTCACCCAGATATGTTTTAATTGTTTACTCTCGTCATTGCAGTTTGGCTATAGCTATATGGGAGCGGTGTGTGACAGTGGTATTAGCTATTTTAGCAATATTTATTTCAACGTTCATTCACTGCAGCAATTTATTCAATTATCATTAATTTTCCTGTGATGTAATACACTTGTTAACTGTAATACTTTTGTTAACTGTGATATGATACATTAACGCACAAATTGTCATGTCAGTGTACATATTGTCAGTATGGATTTACAGGTGTTTAATTATGCTTGTAAGTAAGGCTGTAATCTTCTGCTAATTTTTTTTCCCTTTTTCCCTTGATGGCAGAACCACATGTCAAGAGTTATTAGTTTATTTTTACACAATGTCACGTCTCCTCTACACATAAACATTACAGATCAGAAACACACAGGTAAGTTTGCAGAGATACTGTATTAGTTCTTATGAAGCTGTTACTGACAGCTGGAAGCCAGGTTAAATGAAAATGAAGTCAAATTAAATACTAGGGGGTACACCCCCCCCCCCCCCGCCATTCCTGTGTCCCTGTTTGTTACAGTGGCTAACAAACATCTCCATCTTCTTCTGCTTTTTTCCCTCAGTTATTGCAAACTGTATTGCATATCAATGACTTTTTTTCTTCCTCGCTCTCTTTCAGTATCATTGTCTAACATAAAAGATAACTGCTAATCTTATGATACTGCTTTTTAGCACCTCTATGGCTGTCCTAGCTGAGATAGTAATCAGAGCACTCAGTAGGTTATCTTTATGATATTCTGGGCTTATTTTGCTAGCCTGGGATTGAATCTGAATCCATAGTGACTCAAAGGATCTGCCTAGGAATTCTGCTTGGTTTGAGTAGAGGTTTTCGAAACTGCTTATTAATATAACAACTTGGCAATTTCTGCACTGCTTGCTCCTTCCTATCGTTGACAAGATTCTTTTTAATCTCTATAATGAAGCAGTTGTCATGTTAAGCTATTTTTTTGTGCGTTTTGTGCTACCACAGCTGGGATCTCTGATCTGGCTTGAAAACATTAAGCAGAGTATTATTTAAAATCTGATATGTTATTTATGTTAACTCAGCAAAAACCAGAGTAGGCTGGCAAACTGGATACACTGGTATTATTTATGCTGCTTCTGGTGGTTTAAAAATAAGGTCCTGTGTGTGTTTTGACAATAAAACATTAGGACTGTGAGTCAGGACTGTCCCGTTAAGCTCAGCAGGATGAATATGGTAAAAATTAGGGCAACATTAATAAATTAAACGATGTCCAGATAACTAGAATCATGTTTTGAATTGACATTTGGTAAATCATTAACTGAAAATAATTAATCACAATGTGCGTTAAGCTAGCATCAGGCGATATTTTGTTACAAGGCTAAACATCTTCCATCTGTGGTTATTTTTAATTTATGACGATTACAGACTGACTTTTGTGAAACAAAGAATCCTGTGGTGCCTCAGTGAGAAATTTCTTCCTCCCAGCTTATTTCTATAAATAGTAAAAATTAAAAATTAATATATGTATTCTTGTATTAGCTTATGATTTAATCGCAACGTCAACAAACAGGAAACTAACAAATTATAGTTAGACATATATTTATTTTTTTGCAGTTTTCTGTATAAGGTTTCAATCTCACACACACATGCCTGCACAAAAATGAACAGAGAAACAAATTTAGGCATATAATACAAATTTATTTATTAATTTGAGGCTAAGGGGCCCATTCTTGGATGTTATGAACAGCCTGTTTAATGGAAATGAATTACTAAGAATCACAAGCTGTTTCTCCACGATTAATGGCGTTGCGTACAATTTACAAGTCGCTGTCCACATATCACATATCAACACCAAGGATTGATGAAGACTACAGATAATCCTAGCCCCAATATGAAAACAAGGAGAAATTCTGATGGATTTTATAGAAATACTGATGAAAACTGAAGGAAATTGTGTGTGTGTGTGTGTGTGTGTGTGTGTGTGTGTGTGTGTGTGTGTGTGTGTGTATGTGTGTGTTTGTGTGTATATATA
>JAODJX010000035.1:7986259-7997760 GCA_026776945.1 Isichthys henryi | reverse complement strand
TATATATATAATTGCCTTAGTCTTTTTCCCCATACAGAGCTGATATTATGTGAGGTATTTGAAGGATAAACCCTGAGATTTAGAAGGACTGTGACTAGCATTGCTGTCAGAACAAACCTTTGATGAGTGAGATATTGAGGCACAGTTTGTCATTTGCAGTTCTAGCTTTAAATTGGGGTCTGATGAGTATTTGAAAATTGCTGTCATGTATGTATATGTTGAAATATACAGATAATGGATATAAGCGTTTCGCCTTGAGTTCTTACCTAGTGAATTGTTCTTGGTTTCTTTGCAGTGTCAGTTACGATGACATTAAGAGCTTTTAAGCTTTTTTTTAACCAAAGCCACAGCCATTGAACAATAAAGGATAGAAGTTTTGTTTCCGGCTGACTGTTAATCCCTGTCTTACTCAGCACAAAGGCGATTAACCTGCTCTCAGGAATAAATGACATAAAGAAGAGCAGTTTTCCACCTCAAACAGCCTTACTGTGCAGTTTGACTCTTATTTCATTGGTCAAAATTGATCAAGATGAATATCAGTAATACAAACTGACCAGTATTTATAATTTCTTTATTAAATTTGTAACATTAAAAAACATGGACGTACATGTAAAGTTCAAATGTTGGTACAAATTGAAAAGCATGTAAATCTGTATTTCTGTCATGGAATCTTAGTTTGCACCACGAGATTGCAGTTTCATAGCTAGGTAGGAACCAAAACGAATTAAAAAAAAAAAAATAGTAATAGTAGTGTCAATAAAATAAACAATAAATACAAATCGTACTTTTTAAAAAACTGCATAAAGTAGAAAATGGCGTCCTTAAATGATGATTCCCCAGGAAGCTTGCCTTTGGTTTTGCGAGATACCATTTCATTTTTTAATCCCTTAATTCCCACCGAGACTCATTATAAAGCCAGGACTCTCAAAGGTAATTAATTCAGGAGGTTTTGATATTGGTTTTGATCCACCAAGGGACTGGCAGGCAGCCCACTGGTGCGTGAAAAGACTGTTGCGGGCTGAAGACAGAAAGACTCTGAAGTGACGGCTGGAGTGTTCTCTGTTATGGCGTTATTGTTTCTGAATCCAAGGCCAAACTACAAAGGAAACCCAGAGTGCATTGGCCTACTTCAACTCACCAATAAAATGTGCATTAAAATGATACTCCAGACACTCAAGGTTCCTTTCAGGTTGCGCCATTAAAGGCTAAATATGCACGATTGTAACTTAAGTTTACAAATGAATGGCAATTTTCTTGCCTGTTTATGATGAATATGTGACACACAATGGAAGAAAGGCTCTCAGCCCCCACAACTGTGCGTGGGACATGCAGGTAACATGCTGATGATTCACAGTGTAACGTTTTGAATATGATCGCTAAGGAATGATTGTCCATTAATGTTATATACATAAACAAAATGTTTTATCTAAATAGGACAAGAACACCTAATTTTTCCAATAATTTTTCATTTTATATGAATTTAGTAGTTCAAATGTATGACATAGAAATAGTATAAAACATAAATCCAAATGAGATTTACATACAGCAACAAGCTCTTCCAAAGCACATTAAAAGGAACATGACGGCTATGCTTTGGGGTATTTAATACAATAATAGTGCATTATATCATAATCCATATGATTGCTATTTTGGTATATTTTGGAAGCATAATGGATTCTGGCTGTCAAGAATATGAAAATAATCTCATGGTTAAAAAAGTGCTTTATATAGAATATTTAGCAATAATACTTGAGTTAAACTTTCTGGTGTATACTGGTGTCATGTGCTCTTTGTATTCTGTCTTCAGATTAAAAAATATGATACAAATGTATCATCTTAAGTAGCACCCTTGTTACTAACAATGACTCAAATAGAAACATGCAGCATCCGGGGGGGGGGGTCTTGTGTGTATGACGAGTTAAGGACAAAACATGGAATTAACTGCTTATGCTGCTTATATAAACTAAACTCTGTGGGTGGGTGTGTATATGAAATGCATGAATCAGTATTTCAGGTGAATCATTATACCCATTAATTATAATCATTTGAAAATTTATGGCAACACATTTAGTTCGGGAGCTGGTTTAGAGTGAAGACCATTTTTACACAAAAGGTGGTCAGGCTCTGGAATATGGTTTTAAAGTAGGTTTATCTAGTGCTGGTTTTAATTCATTTTGATCAAAACATAATTGTTTGACATTAATAAAGATCCGAACATGTAACCTGGCCTTGTTTACTAATTATTTTTATTATTTTATGATATTCATGCTACAGTTGTCGTTATATGTGCTGTATTGGATTTAGCCTCCAATGAAAATGCTGGGGCGTGAATTTAATCTGCATAAATGCCCCATTAAAATTTTATGAATTTCACCATAGAACCAATAAAGTTCCATCCATTCAAGTAGCTGCTGCCTGCATGAGGATTGACATTATAGAATCATTCCAAATTCATAATGCAAAAAGTTCAGTTATGGATGGCACCCAAAAATATATGTGACTTCAAGGTGTCTGTCAATCTGTGGGTGAAAGATGTTTCCTTCTGGGAGCTTGTTTCCTTGGCTTATCCTGCGGAATGCCAGTGAGCAGCTGCTTGCTAGAAAGATTTTAAACGATAAAGAAGGGGTTTTGTTGTACCAGTATTCAAATTCCCAAGGTTATGATGGAAGCTGTGGTCATTTTAAAGACTTTGCTAAAAGGAATGTGTGGATGAAGATGTCGTTGTTTAAACATTAACACCGACAGAGATTTTATAGCAGTCTAATGAAAGAGAAACTCATCTAGTTTCTGATTATCCAGGCAGGGTTCATCCGGTAATATTTTACTGGTTCTTGTTACTTTAAATAGCCAGAAAATAAATCTCGGAGAACTAGAGAATTCCAAAAATTTGGAGAATTGTTGTGATCGATATAAATTAGTGTATTCAGCAAAATGAAAAATTAAATCCAATCAGAATGAGGTGACTGAAACTTAATTAAATGCTGAAAGTACACTTTCAAGATTAAAACTGCTGGTGTAGGTTGCTAACAGATCACTATTAGGAAAAAGAGAATAATTCATTATTGCCACATCAATAGAGCTGTACTTGTGCGCCGTTTTTGTCCATTACAAATGGTACCTCATTACAATTACAATCTGGCTATTAACCCTGTTGTTTTAGAAGTTAGTATTTGTAAGCATTTGAAATGATGAGGGGGAAAAAGTGTCTTGCTGTGACTGGCTCTCCTGACAAGCTTCCGTTTCTTCGCAGTCATTAAATGGCAATGATGTCATCACCATTTACAGTTCTCACTAGTTCATAGTTCCCTATCACAGCACTATTTCCAGCCCTGGAAATAGTCCCTAATATTTTGTAATGATTCATTTGTCTTTCTCCCATGTGCAGCACTTGGGGACGCTCTTTTTAACGTCTATTTTTAAATGAGAAAGTTCATTTAAAGACGATAAGGCCACTGTAACCGCTTACCGAAATTAGGCAGAAATTCCACTGGAATTTAGTACGAGTTTAATTTTCCTTTATTAAGGAAAGTACATTGAATACCTGCATATAAAAATGATATTTTTAGGGTTGTTGAGAGCCTAAAGCCTATCCTGTACCGGTCTTAGCCGATGTGGTGCCCTAGGCAAGCATCACGGTTGGCACCTCCTGTTGAAATTGGCAACCCAGGTGGCTGCCTGTGTCACTTAGTTAAAATTTAAACAACTCTGAGCTATTAGTTAAGTTCTCCCCAAACCAGCTTGATGGGCCGAATGGCCTCCTCTCATTTGAAAATTTCTTATGTTCTTATAGGACTGACCGGCCTTGAGTACAGAGCAAAAAGCAAGCGATACCATGAGCTGCTCCACATTTAATAGAATACTGCAAAATGTACAGTACCATGATCAAATGAATCTGATGAAAAAAAAAATCACAAATTTTCCTTAATTGTTTTACTAGCATGCCAAAGCTCCTTTGTACATTTACTTAAATAATGTGACATGTCTATATGGGGTTTGTGCAGTGATGAGGTACGAGTGGATTTAGTTTTTTTTGAGGTCTGCAATTAACTACACGCCATAAATTCTTACATTGGAAATTAAAAGTGGTAAAGCTAATCTTTAACAATTAAGGGTAGAAATTGACAGCATTATGTCACGAACCATATGATTAAAAACTGCATATAAATTGCTGATATTCAAATTTGTACTGAATTGTTGGAAGATGTATAGAATTCGGTGACACTTGGTAACAAAAGATAGCCGCCTGCATTTGAAAATAATTTAAAACCAAATATAACAAGAAAAATTGCTTATTTGAGAGCCCACATGTGTCATTCATACAATTGAACTAGTATTTACCCAGCGTCTACTAAAGAGGGGGCACTCTGTTATCAGGTCAAATGTGTCATAACCATCATTATTTCAACTACTGAAGTTCAAATTTTAATTACACTGGTTCACACTGTGCAGGGAAAAACCTGGTGAGTCATATGTGAACGTTTGAAAGCGGAAATCACCTGCTGATTCTAGCACTTATTTTTACAAGCATTTTGAAATAAATGTTTTTTTATGCTGATTTATTTTTTTATTTCTTCCTGCATTTATCTTTTACACGTAGATTATTACTGAGTAAATAATGACTCAATGCCCAAATATATCACACCTCTTTATGAATTAGATGGGTTTACAACATCATTAAGTGCTAATTTCTGTGTTATATCTTGCATTTGAAACATCAAATTATCCCCTATTGTAATATTGTCACCATGAGTAGAAAACATCACTCGACGGTACATTCCCTGTGGCAATTAGATCAAATACTTCAGGGTCCCAGTTGACTTGTTTGTGCATTCAGAGAGCGACACCTTCGCCTCTTCATCATAACTTTGACGTGGGAAACTGTCAGGCAAGGCAACACAGGCAAACCAATCTGTTAACATGCTCACACTCATCCCTATTCAGGTAAAATAGAATTACAGAATTAACCTATCCCCTGAAGATTAATTTTAAAGGAAAGCGGAATACTTGTACAGTACATGCGCATTTTTAAAGCTATGATATACATCAGGGACGGATTATGGGTTGTGTGGGCCCCCCCACCACCACCACCACAATTCAAGGGCCCTTGGCAGCCAAACACCCTCCCTATAGGGTCAGGGGCCCTTGTAGGAAGAGGATCAAAGAATGTAGGCCCTCTAAAATAGACAAACGAAAATACATTGTTAAGCGTTGCAAATTATTTTGGGCTAGGGGCCCTATGGGCCCCCTGCACCCCAAGGGCCCCTGGGCAGCGGCCCCGCTGGCCCGGTCCGTAATCCGTCCCTGATATACATTCATACCTTTCTTCTGCTGATGTGTTATCTGGCTGCCAAATTAGGCTTGTGCTGTGGTCTTTTTGGAAGGATGATGTGAAATTTGTCATTCTGAGGAATGGTAGCGAGGGACTGATTTATTGTCGTGCCTTTGTACAGTAAGTAGTCCTCTACGTTAACTTTCAGTAAAGTTAGTGCATTCGTTGAAAAAAAAAATCATCAGTGTCCTCCTTAATTTCACTGAAAAATACACTAGAATACGATAAACTGCTGTGAAAATATCACTGTGAGATGTTCACTTCTTGCTTGCATGCATTCATTCACTGGTACTATGATGTTAAAAGTAGGTATAATATGATGCTAAATGTACTGATACTAAACACTCAAATATTTACGGTATAGTTTTTATGTGTGGTTTTCTGTATGCTAGTTGTAGAAGACGTGACGGTTTTGAAACCCAGAGTAAGCAAGCCGGTTTCTATTGGTAATCACAACCATTGTGTATATCAAAGGCTTATTTCTCTCAGTAATGCTTATACAATTTAAGGTCTCTATAGATCTTGTTTCTTTTTACTACACTTTAGTACTGTAGTTGGGAAATGGCCATTGACCCAGTCAATGAAGTGCCTTTTTTGTGATGAAGATACAAGCTGCCCCCCACACTGAAACCAAAGATGTCCAGAAGGAAACGACCCATTCACCTATGAAGTCACTCATCTGAGGCAGTAATTTGGGCAAGACTTTATCCAGGGAAACAAAACGGGAAAAAAGAATGAAAAGACATCTGAAATGAAAAGACATGTTACAGTAATGTTCCGATCAGGTTAGAATTACAGCACAGGCATTGCTCAGATCTTCATACATATTCTTGAGAAAGGAAAGTAGAAATAATGTAAGCTGTGTTTTCTTTTCACCCCCACATTTTAAAACATGCATTTGGGTTACTAAATAAAGCTTCTCTACCCAGATAACCACAGAAATGACCAAAAGCAAAACAAGTATATGTTTACTCAGTCGTAAATGAAATTGTTTATACTTATTTATGAACACACCAAATGAGTTCATGTATATCATGGCATTGGTATAATGCATTTTTGAGAAGCTGATTTAGGGTTATTTGAGACAGTTTTATGCACTAAGATCAGTTTATAGATAAGAAAAAACCCACTTTTCCAGAAGCCCAACTCACTCCCAGAATGTTTGTTCTACCCACTGCAACGCCTGACATAATATAATTATAAAAACCAAACCTCAGGAAACCACTGGATTGCAATATGTAAGTCATCTGTGAAACCTCTAGACGTTTTATACAAAGCAGTCTTTATGGCGAAAGCTTTACAAACTACATTTAAGCATTACTTTCTAAATACAACCCAGACACAGTTTTCAAAATGGAAGGGATTGTAATATACGTAAAACAATAGGAATTTTATGAAGTACAACAGCTTATACCCTATTTAGTATCTTTTGTCACTGGGCAAAATATAAGCAAGAAAGTTTCATGGACCTGGATTATTTATGCAAAGGTACAATAAAATATCCAGAGAGCAAAAAAAAATTGAATGAGTGATTTTGATTTGGGGGCGGGTAATCCTTGGGGGGTGGGGGTCTGTATGAATGGGCCTCATTCCAGGGTCCTAGTCAGGTCCCAAGACAGCCAGCAGTGTCCTCTTATATATCAGATTCTGAGAGAATAGCTAATCAAACAGCATTCATTTTTAATATTGTAAATCCAAATGCAAATATAAATTGTACACTAATAATATTTTGAACTTTTTAAGTCATTAAATGTTTTGTTGTAAGTTGGTATGAAGCTAAAATCGTGGCTAGCCCACTGTGAAATAAAATGTGTGTAAAATGTGAATATACACAGACACAATGTCGCCAATGTCATTGTAATGAAAGTAATAAGGTAATACATTTAGTAAGGGACTAAATTTCTAGTTAAAATTGAAATTCTTGTAAATGGCTGTTACCTGAAGAGTAACATTCAACATTCAGACAGTCTTTCTAGTGTGTGTGTGTGTGTGTGTGTGTGTGTGCGTGTGTGTGTGCGCACATTGCATTTTCAGTTACTCACTTAGCATTTACTAAAAATACACTCAATATTCTTTGCAAACAAATACATTTACAGTGTGTTGACCATTTGAGTACCTTTATTAGCAAGGAAATGTCATGTCTTTGATTCATCAAAGTAACCACCTCTAGCAGTTATAAGAGCAGAAAAATTTGAGGCATTCTTTCTACAAGGGACATTAAATACCACTATGGTTAATGGGATGAAACAGCTAACCTAGTGCATTTAAAATTACAATACAGACACTCCTCTACTTACGAACTTTCAACTTATGAACTTTCAGACACGCGACCGAAGAGGACTGTAAGTCCAAATTGCGTTCATTGGTAGAAACTTCTTTTGACTGGTAGTGTGCGTATGTGTGTGTGCATGCCCATTGTTCTTTGTAGGAGGTATAGTGCTGAATTCGGTAAGGCAAAACTCTTTAATCTTAGTTCATAAATGCAACTCATTTTGCTCATAAAAAATGTTTTATGCTAAATGAACCGAAGTGATTATTATTTTTACTGTTGAGTGAACAAACCAAAATTCCAGTTAACACCAGATCAGATGGAGAACAACCAAAAATGCTAGTTACACCAGATCAGACGATGTGGTTTCCGTTTTAAAACCAATGAGGGTCTGCAAACTCATGTCACATTTTTTGTGGATTGGCCCCAGAACAGATCTTTTTCAAATTATTATAAGTGCTTTTAAAAGATTATTTTGGACATTTAGTGAGTCCCTGATGCTTGTTTTGTTGCACTTTTTTTCTGTTTCTCAAACTTAATATAGGGGATAATTTTACACCCTAAACACCAGCCTTACTTTTGGAATCAACACTAGAGTTGATATTTATCCTTTATGATCCATTGCTTCCCCCCATAGATTCTGTTGACCCTTTTGTCTTCAGAGTTCCCTATTGTTCAGAATACCAATGGGAGAAAGGAAATTCTGAGGGTTGTATTAAAGAATACCTTATGTTGTAAGTATCTATTTATTCCCAGAAGTAAGCTACATATGGTTTTGTTTTGATTAAAAACAGGGGGTGCGATGTACAGTAGTCACCCCTTTCATGCAGAATCAAATTACATGGCTTCAAGTTTACGCACTCAGCGATTTTGCAGTTTAAGAACACTGGAAAAAAAGGGAGAAATAGTACATTTTAGTTTGCGCGTTAGCATGGTATTGTTATAGTAGTTACATTTTGATGATCTTTATTCGATTTTATTGTTATTAGAGTGCTCATTTAACCTATTTATATTCAAGAAATGGAAATATTCAATAGGAAATATTCATATACTATATAAGGGGTCCGTTATTACAAGCGAAAATCATTTTATGTGCTGGGTCTTGGAACGTATTGTCTGCGTGAGGGGTGGGGGCGAGGACTATATTACATTTTCTCCTATGACAATGGAAGTTCCACTCCCCATGATCATGCTTTACATGTGGTGGGATCAGCTTCAGGCCTTTATCTTAAACCTAATTTATTCTGACAGCCAAGCACCATTTGTCGCAAGCGGTGGATTTTAGCTACTTGTTTTGGGGTGGGTATTATTCTAATTCTTAGATGTAATTTAATGTTTGATTTATAGGACATAACATGTGTGACTGTGTATTTGTGTCTCTAGATGGGTTTCTACTTGAAGTTTTTTTTTTTTTTTTTTACTTTGTTAGCCTTTGAAAGTGGAGTTTTTTTTGTTCTCACCATCAGTTATGATCAGAAATGTGCCATAATGGCTTTTTGTTAGTCTGGAATAGAACAGAAGACAAGCATCCCAGTTTGTCACCAAAGGTCTGTTGCTTATTCATGCTGAGACAAGTGTTCCAGAGTTTTTAGCACCTGTTTCCATTCATAAGAGACCGTCTGACACAGCCCACAAAAACTCTGAACCTTTTTTGTTTCTAAATTTTGTGCCTGTGCCCTTTCACCTATTTTGATTCTTCCACACGACATTTTTTTGTAAATTGCCTAAAAAAGTGATTCAGTCTTACTCATCCAGAGTAAACGTCTTTTTGTACTTCTTTGATTTATGTTCATCAGGGTTAATGTTTATTGTTTCTGATGCATGATTCCATTTTCTCAATGTTAATATGTAATTGATTCACCAATTTCAATGTTTTACTGAGTCATTTTAGTGATTTACTAAGGTGTCAGAATTTTATCAATAATACAGAAAATATTATCTTATTTGTTTCCTTGGTGATGGAGAGGTGGGCCCGTCTTCATAACATCTGAGCCTCAGTTCAACACGACCTGTTTACTCTATAAGAATGTTCTCTTGATTATTGAATTTTTCATAAGTTTTGAATGATTATGCATGACTTGGGTTTTATGTGCCTTTGTTTATCCATTGTTTAGCAGCTAGACAGTTGTTCTCGCTTGCAAATAGCTTAATGATGTAATGCGGCTGTAATGCAGTTCCAGTTATTTTCATTAAGTGCTCTTCCCTACATAGTCATCTCAAAGTGCATAACAGGCAGTTAACAAGACGCACAGCATAGCTTGACATAACTATGGTTAGTATTATACTGTAGTAGTAAATAAACAAACAAGCACAGACAAAAAGGTAGTTAATTAATGAAAAGCTAAATTTCAGTGGAGGAAAATAATAGAAAATATTTATGGAGAAATAACTCTGGTATACCAAGGCTACTTGTTGGCCTCTAGCAGTCCTGGTCAACCCATTAGGTGACATAAAGAAAGCTAGCTTAGGGCAGCACGTTATCTTCGACAAGCGCTACCCTCAAGAGGTAACTTAACTATATATACACAAGTCATACCCTTTAAACACTGATTTTATAGTATGTTTTTTTTGGTTAGTGAATGAATCTTTTAATGTTTGCACAGCACACAGAGGGATGGCTGAGGCTTCGTGTTATTGGTCTGTTTCATGTTAACCAAACCGTTAGCCTTTTGATACCATTTGTTGCCCTTGGGATGCTTTTGGTACCATTTGTTGCCCTTGGGCTGTACCTGGGTATTTGTTTGAATTTTTCATGGCTGATCATACTGATTTTGTTTATTGTATAATCTAATTTATATACTCTGTTTCAGGAGGAGATGTGCAATAGAGTAATATCTTCTGTAAAAGCTATTAAGTACCAGAAATGAATATACTGGACCATGCTGCTACTCGTGTAGCCTGCATACTTACCCATAGGGCAGGGCAAGGTACAGTAACATATTGGCAGTATTTGAAAAACACATAGATTTTCAGGCTAGAAAGGCTAAGATTGACAGAAGCTGTGAAGTTTGATGTATGAATGTCCGTTTGGAGCTGATGAGTGTTTCTCATCATCTTCCACGTCTCATGAATGCCCAGTGATTGCATCATGCATCAGCAGTCACACATCACAGTCAACCTTCTTTTTTTTGCTAGTGAGTGTCTGTAGATTGATCGGCTTTTGTGATAATGCCATGGGATGCCAGGTAACCTGTTCATAGGTGGGACTTCAGCACGATGCGGATCATTTTTCATAACCTTGTACAACCTTTATGTCCATTTCAATGACCTTTTTTTGTGGAAATGCATTCTCTATTGTTTGAAAACATGTAGTCTCGAATGTCAGAAATGCTGAATGCTGGTTTATGATATCAAAATTAATTTTTTGCTTTCCGCCATACAGAGAATGATGACATATAACAGAAGTTGCGTCCTAGTAATGAATATATTCAATGATTGATACTCCTTTACTAATACAGGATAGATTCTGTCAGGTTTATGTTATTGACAAATGGATCTATTGGAAATCTTTAGCTTATGTTATTAATTGCTTGCTTCAAGTAGGAGACGAACTACCGGTGTAGTTATCTGAGCTGTCTATATCTTGATTTTATGCCATCAACCTAGTCATTACGATACGGGTGTCATGGTAAACAAAATTCACAGTTTGAGACAAACTTTGGTTTTGGGCTCATGGTTAAGTGCAATTTTGGTACATCAGTTATCAAATCTAAAAGAATCAAGCTTTTTTATGGATCCACGCCTTGTGCAATATTGGATTCTAAAAATCCATCCATCCATCCATCCATTTTCCAAACCGCTTAGCCTATTGGGTCGCGGGGGGTCCGAAGCCTATCCCAGAAGCAATGGGCACGAGGCAGGGAACAACCCTGGATGGGGGGCCAGCCCATCGCAGGGCACACT
>JAODJX010000035.1:7969722-7986159 GCA_026776945.1 Isichthys henryi | reverse complement strand
CTGAAGAGTCCTCACACCTGGGTTTGAACAGCAGACCTAAAGGTTACCCCAAAAACCAGCACACACACCGGCCCTTTGCGGATAAGATTGCCCACCCCTGGTCTATAGCCATGTTGCCTTCGCATACCGTAATCCGTTGTGTATACATGTGTTCGTATGTGTGCGTGCCCGACCTCATAGTGGCTGTATCCTGTGAACTCCCTGCAAAAAATACACCCACCTAAAGTCAAAGCGTTTGTACTTCTTTATCTTGTCTGGTTTATGTTTATTCTGAGTCAAATGCACTTCATGTGAATCTGTTTTATTAGCCAACCGCTTATTTTGGTCAGTGTTATGGGAGAGCCTGTAGCAGATTCTAGGACATATACTGTAGGCCACAAAGCAAACGAGAAACCTGCATGGGGTGCCAGTCCATCAACACTCCATGTGTTGTGATACTTATGTATCGTAATTAGTCTAACTGCATGTACTTGGACTCTGGGAAGATACCTCCATAACCTCAAGGATGACCCTGCAATCTCCACAAACATAGAGCTGAGGTAGATTTCGACCCCCAACTCTTGAGACTACAAGCCTGAAGTGAAGTATTGAGTCATATTGTGGTACAATGAAATTTTGAGAGAATGGTTTAAATATAGGAACTATTTGGTAAACATAAAATATAACCGTAATAATTATGTTTTTCCTTGCAGGACCTTTATAATGACCACTCTGATTGAATATGTTCTATTCCGTGCCTCCTTTCACTTCGGTAAAAGTGTTGCAAATGGAGTTCAGCTATAGGCTCTTATAGGTACCATTGCTCTGTTTCAGTGAATGCATATTGTGTTGGGGTATTTGTAGAAGGAGGGCAGATGACATCCTTATCCGTCAGATCTTGGTTCTGAGAAGCAGCCAGTGTATCAGCGCCAGGACCTTGTCACTTGGAGGCTGTTGGCAGTAACGGGAGACCCCCTATCATCTTCTTTCAAAGTCCCTTCAGGATTTCTACTAGGGATGTGAACAAAACCTTTCCCACAATTGCTGATGCTTCTTGGTTTCCTTTCCCCTACTATGTGTTGAAATTTTAACGAGGTTGTTACCATGAAGTGCACGTTTGCATCTCATTATCCTATACCGACTACTTCATGACATCATATTTTAAGTAGCTGTTTCATTCACTGTCGCTATGATTATTATTTATAGAAAATGATGACTCCACTGTACTTTTCAAGTATAGTAAAAGTGCATTTTTAACTCTTTACTTTGGGGTTTGAAAATCAGTCTTCCTTTTCCTCAAAAATGAATACCTGCATATGTATCACTCCCAAATACAGTCCATGGAAAAAATAGACTAGGGTGGATAAACTCCTGGGGGCTGACTCTTAAAGGCTTTGTACAAACAAAATGGATGAGAAACATTTGTATGCACATTAATACGAAGATTTTGGGATTGATACAGAAATAACAGAAGTAAAACATACTCTGAAAAAGTTTGCACATTTACGAATGCTCCAGAACAGTCGTGTGAATGTTTTGGAAAAAACAAACAAAAAAAAAAAACATCTAGAGTTCAGATAGACACACGCATCTAAGTCGCCTTTAATCAGTTTTAGCGTTTGGTGAAATATGTGCTAATAAATACAGAAACATTCTTATTGTATCTGATAAACGACTAGCATTCATCATTTGTTTTATTGTTTTAAATGAATGACTTTGTTTCATTTATCAAGCTAGATAAGCTGCGATGTTTATATTCACGTATTCTAGTATTTCAGTTCAGATTTTGCTTGCAGCTAAATCTGTTTGTTAGAAATTTGACTGAGCTGTAAAAAAAAAAAAAGTCCATTTACGTTATTTTTGTAGTCACCCATGAAGTGTTTTGTTTTTATGTGGAGACATCGGCAGATTTACGGTAAACTCTGTTACATGACTGGCCATAGTACACACAAACTGATCATATGCATGGTTTACATGGCATTGATGAAAAGCTCACTTACTTTTAGAAGGCAATTACTGGTGCTGTTAGCCTGCTTCTAAAACTGCAGCAGCCTGGGATTAATGTAATCTACTGTTATACGAATATATACTAATATTATCAATAAATGTACCTGGTATTTCTTACAGGGTTCAAACAGAGACACACTGGTGGTGTTTTATTCATTTATGTACAGAATTTGTATTAACAGCATAATACAGTACCAGAGGGAATTAGTAATGAAGGCCTGCCTCAAATAGAGACCTGCTCAAATAAAAGCCTGCTGCTTCAGTCCCCAGGCGCTATTTCAGGAAATACGGCATATGTAATATAATTTTTAGTTGTCTGTAAATTTTCTGGAAATTTTTGTCATTGGAGATTTCACATGTCGAAAATTCATCCACTTTTGCATAGTAATTTGTGTAGTAGGTTGTTTGTTTAGCTAATAGTAAAAACCTTTTTGTTCTTTGTTTTATTTGACCCCTGCTTGGATCAAACCAGGTAAGAGCTAATGCTACTTTAAATTGCTTTCTTCATATTCTTAACGAGACAGTCTTGCAAGGCATCATATGGCATTTCCACGATTTTCTATCACTTGCAATAGATATCAGTGCCTTTTTCAGGAACGTGGCATTTTTTGTTACAGCTTGGGTTTTCATGTATCACAAGGAAATCAAAAGCAATCAGTGCTGAACAACTGTTATTTGATTTTAATGAGATTCTAAGGAAACAATATCTATTTTCATTGTTTACCTATTCAAGGTCATAGCCTTTCTAACAGTATACAATGAACTAATAATAATAATAACAGCAGCAGTTATTGTTGTCATTATTATTATTATTATTATGCAAATTTTAGTAGCAATGTCAGTCAAAGTACTTGAGCTGATAATCTCCAAGCTACATTCCTATCTTTAAACACCATGGTGTTTGCAGGTCATATGTGGGCTCTGGAGAGTGTTTCGAGTACAGCATCGGCTGTGTTGAGCTACTGGAATGGGACGTTTTTATTTTGTAACAGTTGTGAAGGAAGTTGTGCCTCAAGCAGGTTATACTGGAGATATTGATAGTGTTGGAAAAATGACAGGGAAAAGTAAAGACAGCAACAAGACTGACAGATTGGGAAGGGGTGGTAATGATATTGTCAACAGTTATGGAGAAGTCAACAGACAGGGAGGTAAAGTTGTATCTCACAGCAGGAACACAATGTCACATTTAGCACTGCTCAGCTTTGGGGTGATGTTCCGTACAGGACACTTCATGCAAGTAATGATCATGGCAAGGTAAACAGCCATCTTGCTATACATATGACAGTCACACATATGGGAAGAGGAAGACCTGCGTAATGAACTGAGCAGGCCAGGGGTTTGTAAAAGCTGCAAATCACTTCAAATTCAGGGTTGCCAACTCTCATCCATCTGGCGTGACACTCACGCTTTCTGACTCGCGCTCCCGCAAGAAATCTTATGACAAATGTATGTAATTTCATTATTAAACTAAAATCAGCTTCATCAAAACCACTGGGGTAGTTTGCAAACCCTACAGGCTATTTGCAAGTTAATAAAACTGTTGCATACATGTAAATGCGAGCGTGGACTTGTCTCGAATTGGAAATCTCATGCCAGCCAGCTGATCAGAGTCGGTGACTGGTGGTAATGTGGCATGTTTCAATGAGCATAGAGGTCCTTGGATAAGCAGAGGATCACTTGCCCTGGGGAACATGTGCTATATATATAATAAATATTAGAGTTTCTCAATCACAGACTTGGCAGACAGCTCAGCTGGAATGAATACCAGTACACGTAGTGGTGCCCCAGGACACTGAGGGTGTAATTATGTAAATACACTGTGACCCATCCAGACAGCAGTAAGTGGTGCAGAATTCTGTGTATTATACTCGTAACCCATGGTTTACAGCAGGGGTGCCCAAACTTTCAGTTGGCTTCAAAATACACCACCACGATTAAGTAGCTCATCAGAGAATTATTATTAATTTTTTTTGTCTAAGTAGCTCTTCCTTGGGCAGCCCGAGTTTGCAGCATCAGATTTTGGAATGACTAATGAAGTTATAAGATCTTATTCAATTAAATTTCTGCATAGAGTACAGATGGATGCAATGTAAGTATATAATTCACCGATTGTATGTATGCATGCTGTGGGGAAAAAAAAAATTCATAGTCCATTTGGAAAATATAGTGATATAAAAATAGTCAATTTGGCGAATATAGTAGCTATCAAAAACATTTTTTTTATAGTGGTATAAAATTAGCCATGAGGTGGTGTGGTGACACATTAGTTGGTCCTTTCGCCTCACACCTCTGGGACCAGCGGTCGAGTCTCCAGCATGGCTCCATGTGTACTAGTGTGCTAGTTGTTTATCAGTACTAATGCTAAGGTGAATTGGAGTTACCAAATTGCCCGTAGGTGTGCATGTGTGAATGAATGGTGCGTGAGTGTGCCCTGCCATGGGTTGGCACGTCATCCTGGATTGTTCCCTGCCTTGCGCCCATAGCTACTAGTATAGGACCCCAGAGACCCTGAGATAGACAAGCGGGTACAGAAAATGAATGGTTGGATAAAATTACCCAACACTATATTATACATTACAACGTGGTGGGTTAAGGACAGTATATACTACACTTTTCTTTGTTTGGAGTTTATATTTGTCCTGTATTCACAATGTACAATACCTTAATACTAGTACACACAATTAGCACTCTATTGTTAACTTTACTTTTATGACCCGAAACTGTTCCTTTCAGCACAACCGCTTGGTGAATTTTATCGTCAAGATTTCAATATACTGAAATAGTAGCTACTTAAAATCCCATTGAAATATTGTATGTAATATCTGGATCGTATGTAAAATTAGATACCACTGAAGCCTGCTACCATTAACCCATTTTGTCTATCATCTTGTTTTGACAAGTTAGCCAAGACTGTAATGTATGACTGGACTGCACATGCATTACATCAGTAAATTATTTAGGTATTTTATCACTGATCACAAGTTCTGGTCCTCAGCTCTGTTGTTTTTTTAGGTAATTTATAGCAATTTCTTTGCTTTTAAAATTTCTGTTAAATCATGCTAGTTAAAATAAATATTATAATTGTGCATTGATGTACTGCAGAGATTCGCCTGGCAGGCACTATGTATGCAGTTATAGAAGATTAATCAACAATTTGATAGTGCTGTGGTATACGTAAAATTAACTGATAACGATAGCATTTTCATCAGGAAAACAAATTAAGGGCAGTTTCAAGAAATTTCATTGAAAGATAAAAAGAACTTTTCCTATTAAGCTGCAATTTGAATAAAAGACAAAGTTTAAGGTGGCACAAGCCTTGTCATTGGTAGGGTTACATGTCATGAAAAGATACAGGCCTACAAGGGCTTGGAGCTACACCGTTTGATATACTGTAAATCAACATTATAGAACTTGCAGTTAATTATGTCTTCTGAAGGGAACTAATGCAGTTCCTAGAGTGTGGGAGGTTTGTTAGAAGGCGTCATGCTTTAAATGTTCAGGGCGTGTTGCAGCCTGTTTACTGGTTTTGGAAGACTGCAGAATAGTTCATTACTGGTGTCTATATGGTAATGTAACGTGAATTCGGGAATATAATATCAAATTGTTATTAAAATGTTGTCTAAGATGAAATACATTTTATACACAATCTGCATGGATAGTAAAATTTTGTAGCTTCATTTACTCACTTGTAAGGGAAATCTCTAGGTTTTAGATACAGTTTTAATCATTGTTATATTTCATTTTTCATATTTATGTGGGTGTGATGAAAGCTACTGCATATGTATCACTGATGGATACATAAGTCTGCATATATCCAATATTTTGGGATAAGCATGACATTATTTGGAACACATATTTCAATAATTTAATCTAATTTGAAGCATACTTTGATTTAATGAACACTTTGACTAAGTGATTGTCGCTCTATTATTTTACATTAGACCATAAGCAATAAAGAAGTAGTGCTGTTTAATCATTTTGATCTTTTGAGAATAATTTGAGAATGCTTTTTTTTCCCACCTGTGAAACTATTTTGTTGCTTGTGTTTCTGTGATTGTTTTTTATTTCTTTTATGTAATGTAGAGCAGAGGATGATGGGTAATGCATAATGAATTCTTTTACTTGAAACAGGAAAGCCCCCTGGTACGGAAGACTTCATTCTTGGTTTTGTTTAGTTTTCGCAGGGCAGGTCAATCAGGTACACGGCCGAGCAGGAAGTGATGTAAATAAATTGCAGAACTGGTCTGATAAGTTCAGGTGATTCAGGAAGCCACATACTCTAAGTGTATACAGTACCTAAGGACGTTGCTGTGCTCTGTGAAGAGACAAGAAAGTAATGCTAAGGAACTCATTACACTGCTGACTCTGTTGTCAGTGGTCTCCACGGAAAATATTAAGTGTGGGAGAAATGCAGGGATTCAGTACAAATACAGAACGTCAAGGTAATTGTTTACATTGCCACTCTTCCTTGCTTCTTTTCCCTCCTGTAATAAATCTAATAGTGTTTGAATGGTAGAAGTTTGCTTCTGTGTAACCTGCTACTTATGTCACCTATTTATGTTGTAAAGCACCTGAACTTTGTGAAAGAGTGTTTTTTCCATTAATGATATTCATTACATCAGAAAGAGGAGGAGTGAGCGAAGCCCTCTTTCTTGTCTTTCGTGCAGTCTTTGTGCGCTAAGATCATGTGCATTCTAAGGATAAACATGACAGGTGCTCGTCCCAACAAGACGGGAAGGTTCCTGTTTCTTTGTTATGTCATGGAATACTATTCAAAATATAATAATGTAGTGAATTATGAAAGTAGGGCTCTTTTACCTTTTTAGGTTATTTTTTTATTCATTTTTTTTCTGTTGAATACATGGTTCCAGTTTATTCCTCAATATAAAATTACTAGGAATCCCTGCTTGCCTGATACACCTGTTTTGGTGTATCACTGAAATTGGAGATTTAATTACAGAGGTCAACTTACACATCAGTTGTTAGAGATACCCAGTGACTGTAAGCGTTTTTGGTAATTCAACCACAGTGAAATGAAACTTTTCAGAAATCACGAATCATGAAATCAGAATCATGAAACAATTTATAAAAGAAAATGATTGTTATATATGAAAACACTGCTATGCGGGTGTGTCTAAGGTTTGCTGTTCTTTGCTGCTCCAGTAACTCAAATGTGTGGTGCAGTCATTCATCTACCTTAATGTCATCAGCACTGAAAGGGCTATGAGTTACCTTTAGTTAGTTAGTTTTAGGACAAAGGTCACCTTGTTTATACTACTTTGATTGACAGAACACGTTTCTATTTTTTTCCCTTTCTGTCCAGGAGGTCAGAGTTGTTCATTTGATTGGTTTCCACCTATGGCAAAAATGACCCAGCTGGTACTGTACCTATGCCAAGGGGGAAAAAATTGGACTGTTTCATTTTTCATCTCGTTGTATGTGCATCTGTGTGTGTTAGCAGGTGGGAGTATGAGAGAGAGCAAAAAAAAAAGGAATGTCTGATCTGAATAAGGTAGTGCTTCTCTGCTAGGTGTAGAAAAAGTCAAGTCTGTCACAGATATCTTTAATCACAGGAATATTGCAGTGCCATATAAGTTTCACTGATATGAATTTCAAAAGCCATTTCTAAATATCAAGCATATTTAGTTAATTTTTTACACTACGTTGAAACATAAAAAGCATACTCAATAATTTTTATTTGAAATTCAATCATAATGATTATTTTGGATAACCGAGCACAGGAATTCTTTCCTGTTTTCTAAAATGCTGCTGGATGTGTCCTGTTATGTGTTCTAACAATGTCATAATGTTATTGTGTATGAATAAATAAAGGCAACATTAAAGAATTTCCATGAATAAGCAAGTCACCTAGTCTAGTCCATCACAGAGATATTCAGCAGAGTTGCATTTCCAAATTCCTTTTAAATCCTCTTTTCGGCTATAAAAGTTTGCATGGATTGATTATTATCCTTTACCAAGTAGTCTATCATTTCAGACAGTACACCTTGAAACACTTGTGAGAAAGAAAAGAAAATGAAATTAATTAATCTTGATTCTAGTTATGCTAAAATAAGGGTTAAGGGCTGTGCTCAAGGGCTCAACAGAGCAGGATTACGGCTGGAATTCAGGGGATTCAAGCCGGCAACCTTCCGATTGTTGACACAGATCCGTAGCCTCAGAGCCACCACTCCGCCCGTTTTAATGTACCTCATTATTAAATTCTAATACCGTAACAATCACAGTAGATCTTGTCTTGTATATACCCTTAAAAGCAGTGTCATTAGTTTAACTAAAGTTATTTAGTTATTTAACAGTTATTTAACCATGCCTGAGCTTTAAATCAAACGTTTCGTTCACTATTCAATTGTCATGTCTTGCTACTTTTGTGAGATAATTTGAGACTGTTCCAAACATAATTTGAACATGAAATAGCTGATGCTTTATATTTATTTAATGTTCTGCATAGATTCAGGATTATAAGAATGCTGCTTGTCTTTCATTTTTACACTTGTGCAAGCATATACTGGAATGCAGGTGATTAGATATTTAGTTTTGTTTGTAAATGATATAAAACGTTGCATTTAGGGCAAATAACTGATATATTGTAGAGGTGTCCTAGTTATTTACAACGATGAACTTTGCCTGTAGCTCAATAGCTGCTTTATGATGAATAATGTGTGAACTTTTAGCAACATACTCTTGTTTTGTCTGCGGGGAAAATATAAATATTGGCTCTTCTTCATACTGGTATGTTCTAAGCTTTTTGGATTACATAGATAAAACATCAGATCTTGGAAAAAGATGGGTGCTACCTTGTTTTTCACAATTCAGTATTTATAGTTATAAAGAATGATTTGGTCATATGAGTTTCCCTTCGATGTGTCTTCAGAGGACGTTGAGAGCTTTGCTTTTCTGATACTATTATGTATTATGTATTATAGCTTGGGATGCACATACTATAATATTGCTGTACATGGTAAAGCAGTTGAGCTGCTTCTGTATGCATCGCATGGTAGGATGCATTTCACTGCTTCGTACCTGATTTGCCAGTTGCATCAGCTGGGATTGCCTCAGGACAAAAGCAATATGAGGTCTCTGAGGTACAACCGCGTTTGAAGTATAATCTACGAATGACCTGCTGGGTCTCCGAAGCTCCAACTATATACAGACGTCTAGTGTTAAATGTGGGAAACGGCCTGGCATGCATCTTATTTTGCTTTCATTACTGTCATTTCGAAGCTTGTTGCGCATATAGGTGAATGTTGAAAAGCACAACAGGTTTGCATGTGTTATAGCAGCTACCATGTTAATACATCTGATAAATATCAGTTTACAGCTCTTCTCAGGTCACATGGTTCAGTGTGAATTTACTACCAAATTTATGACAAAATAGCTTAAATAATTTATTTGCCAAAAAATATCACATTGTGGTAAAAAGTGCTTTTTAGGTGCTGCATTTGTAAACAGCTCTCTAACAAACAGGATTTTTCTCCCACATTGTCTCCCTTGTGCTGAATTATTTAGAATATCATTGACATAAAATAAAAACTTCTGTTTGTCTGTATTGACCTGTAATTTTTTGTACACTTTTATTACCACCAGTCTCACTCTTTGTCGCTGAAGTGCTACTTTTTTGCGATGTTTGCCTAATTCAGCCAATTTAGCTTGTTTTGTGCATAAAGAATGACAATGGATTTTGATTACTGGACACTTTTCAGTGGTGGGTGGTTTCTATACAAGTAAACAAACCGGAAGGCATATTTTGCCTGGCAGCCTTTATGAAATATTATACAGTATTTTTTTGTACTTTATTTAGATTAGAAAATGGCTCAAACTTGTTTGAAAGTCTGACATTTCTATGTTAATTTTTCAAATGATCTTTTTCTTCTTAGAAATAAAGGAATTAAGTTTTAGCATACTCCACGTGAAAACAACAGCTTATGGCTTGCCTGAGGACTAGTGCTTGAGATGTAAAAAGTTACATTTGTTCAGAAACTGTTCATAATGCTTGGGGAGGACATATTCAATACAAGACTAGACAGTTATGGTTATTTGTGGCTTGGCTTTTAAATATAGCTTATATATGCTGGGTCACTAATGATCTGAAGCATGTAATGGTGTTTCTTGAAAGTCCCATGTGCACAAGAGTTAAAGTGTTTTCTTGGGAAAAAAAAAATTAAAACAAATATGGACATAAAGGCACTAAAAGGGATTCAGAAACACGTGAGTCTCTGCACTGAATCTGAGGGTGCAGTGTTTGCTGTATCCTATAGCAGAAATATATAGGGTATGTAGACACATATGTCTGGAGACACAAAGGAAGATGATTTAACCGAATGTGAGTCTTTCAGCTGTGGGAGTTAATTTGAGTAGCTGCAGTAGAACTTGCAGTCTGGATGGGATGGCAGCAGCTCGGGGGGGGGGGGGGGAGGTTGGGACTGCCGGGCTGGTCCCCCAAGCCCGCGTGTCATCCTCAACTTCATAAGAGCTACTGCATATAAGTTGATCTGATAAACAACTAAGTTATTCATATTCATCTCATTTTCCCACCACTTCTCCTCCTCATGGTAACGGCCAGAGCTTGTTTTATTATTATTATTATTATGTATGTTCATACCACAATCACAAACTCACAAAGTGTGTTAATAAGATCTGCAGCTACATAACATGCAATCTTACCTGCTTCTGCAGTTCCATTACAAAGTGGTTCATAGTCTTTAGCCTGTACATGCCTGCTAGTCTCCTGTTTCCTCTGATTTCTCAGAAGTGGAGACTGACAAACCCATATTTCTAAATATGGCTGGGCTTTTACTCCGCGAACATAATGGGTGCATTGCCTGAAAAATGTGTATGACTCTGAAAAAAGTTTTTATTTCTTTTTTATTTTTTTAATGAAAAGTAGCCCTTAAAATCTGAGAAGGGGGACTTATCTTACCCAAACACCTGTGCCTATTCTGCTTTAGTATTCTGTGGATTGTACTTCATAAATATGTGACATGGCTGTATGTAATGTTTTTATAGCAGTCGCTGACTTTAGATATCAACAGCTTGGCAGGGCATATTTCCTTTCTTTATTCTTTTGAATTTTTGTCAAGATTAGCTATTATCTGCTGTAATGTTATTTGAAAATGCTTTTCTACCCAAAATGTTATATCAAGCACTGCATTTGAAGACCCTTTTTAACACAGCAGCAATCATGCACAGAATCGCAAAGAGTTTGTAATTTTGCTGTCTGTACTTAAACATTCTCTTTCTGAATATCAATATAGTGGTCATTTACATAAACCAAAACGTTTTATTCTGTGGTTATATATATATATATATATATATATATATATATATACATATTTTCTTTGCAACCGAAAATGTCAAATACTTTGAGAATTTATGATGTAGTGACGATGTATAATTTGTTTTTGCAGTATACCATATTCAGTACCTTTCCTTTTAAATGCAAATGAGTTAAATATTTCTTTTGTTTATTTATTTGATCAAATGGGTCAAAAAAAAGTTTGTGGTAGTTACCAAATGCAATATGATTCTTGAATGAAAGCCACGGTCACTGATCTGCATCTCTTGTCGAACAAACCTTGACATTGCGGCCCTGTTTACACTTGGTTCCTTAATGCATCTATGGCAATTGGATCAGCACTAAATACGAGTACTGTATAAATGATCACTAAGATGCATTGTGATCCAGTCACACAAACCACTTGCTGAGGTGGTCTGGGATGCATTTAACCACATGTGTTTTGTAGTATAAACGATCCCCGACAAGGACTAACGTTACAATAACTGTGAACTGGGCCATTTGACTAGTGGACCTCCTATTGTAGTACTTTAACTGTACTTTAACTCTGTATCTTTTATATATATATATGTTATTTGTGTGTTCACCGCATTTTTAAATATATGTATTTATATCAAGTGGGAACGGATTCCAGTCATATTTTCAGTGGTGCAAGATGCGATTATTAGGAGTGAATGATCACTAATCCCTGTATTCACTACAGGATCTACCCTACTTGGGGCCAAAATCTCTTATGCCATTTTGCTTCATTCCAGCTGAACCGTGACACCCTGCTTAGAGAGAAAGAGGATTAACATTTACAATCTCCATGATTGACCGGCAAATGCACTATAGTGCACTATAGTGTACAGAGAGAGATGGGTTTGTGAGCCGTGGAGGCCGCAGGCAGACAGATGCATGCTCGCATGCCTCAGTATTTCTGAGGTGTGTGTTCCTGCTCACCAGACTGGCCTCCACTAAGCCATGCAGATCAGAGACTCCATACGCACCGAAGCAGAACGCAAACATCTCGTCATGTTATGGGGTTGCAGATAGTCTCCTTGTCACCACTTGGCACTGCCACTGCTACCACTATGGCAATAGAGCCCCGTTAATGGGCTGGATACTCTAAGATAGATGGATGTAGTCTCAAAGCACCATTCCTTTTATACATTCATTTTGCATTTATTTCCTATTATACTATCCTTCACTTTGTAACCCAGTGGATACAATACATTTTGGTACGTTCTATAGCTTAGCCAGGCTTAACAATAAACCTGATGTACATTTTATTCATGTTATTCACCAGAGTTTCCAAAGGGGGGGGGGGGGGTGTGGTGCCGCTCTGACAGATCACCGATAGGCAGATTGTCAAGCTCCCAGCTCAACTTAACCATTATAAGAAGGGCATGAACGGCAACCTTTTAGGCCCCTATGGTTTCATAATTATAATTCATGGAGACTGTACATATATATTGTGGTTGGCCTTGTAAAAGAAAATAAGACGTCAGACTGCTTTTATTTTATTCCGGCTACTTTTATTTTATTACTTTTCCTCCCTGCAAGGTACAAAGATATAGAAGTATTACTCCATGAGAGACTGAATCCCAAAGAGTGGGACACCTATAACATATCTTATTTTATTCCAACACTTATTTTTGTAATTTTTTTTCTATTTATTTACATTGTTTACATTTGTATTCTTCACATTCCTTTTATATTCTCTATTTGCTCATTTATATTTTATTGTCAGTTTTTTGTTTATATTCTGTTTTTTTCTATTCGTTCATCTTTTTTTTCCTGTATTTGTATCTTTCCTGACTTTTTCGTTCTTACAGTAGCTAGACCAGCAAGGGTAATCTCCCAGTTTTGTTGTACCTTTATAGTGACAATAAAGGCATTCATTCATTTATATGCACATTGATATGGGTGTTGGACAAAATAATGGAAACAGAATCATATATTAATATAGCGTCAAGGACTTAATAAGGAGTAGGGCCATACAGTTCGTTTAAAGCAGCTGCAGCCCTTCATACAGTACTGAATTGTGTGTAGTGGGATATTGGGCCATTCCTCAAGAAGAGAAGCCTCTACTTCTTTGTGGGATAAAAGAGGTATAAATCTATTTAACACTCTCTCCGCTCCAGAACTTCCCATAAAGATTCAATGATGATTCGATTTGGTGGCTGGGGAGGCTATGGAAGGCGTTTGACTCCATCGCGGTGTTTATGTAACCACTTGTGAATTTGTTTAGTAGTTTGTTGGGGGTACACTATCATCTTAGAATATGGGGAAATCATGAGGGAACAGTGTTTATACCATATGCTCGTAAAACGGCTTCATGTTCCTTGCCTGTTATATAGCTATGCGAGAGGAATAATGGTACTTAATGGCTCCCACGTGATGTCTGCCTGTTCTGTTACATATTCGTTCTTGTGGGTTGAAGGTATCTTTTAACTCGCTCCTATGTAAACCCATCCAGATGTTGAAATTAAGGAGAAGGATGACTCGTCAAACCACGTTACTGTTTCCCATTGCTCAGCAGTCTAGATTTTCTGTTCATCAGGTTTGCATTTCAGTGCGTTGGCCTTGGATGCAGACAGATGAAGGTTCTTCCATAAATCCCAGCTTTGTGAAGCTCCTGATGTACAGGTTTTGTAGGGACTAGGTCACAGAGGTGCTGACTCACTTCTGTGGTAACATTTAAGCCAGCTCTTTGTAATTTTGTGGTATTTTGGTAACTATCTTGTTATGTATTGGTCTGTCTCTGTCAATAAGCTTTGACCATTGTCTCTCTTTGTTGATGCAGTTAATCTATATTTGACACATGTTGTCATAATTTTTGATACGGTTCCCTTGACATATTAAGCAGTTTTTGTAATTTACGCACCTGCAATCGAAGGAAACTCTTTCGCCAGTTTGGAACCCCTTTTAATTTCCTTGTGTTGCCATGAAAACTCACATGTTGAATTATTGACCCTTTTTTTCTTTTGCTCACACATACTGCTAAACATCATTTAAACGAATCAACCTCAGAATCACTTTATTCACCAGGTATGCCGGCTGTATTAGGATTTTTTCTAGGTATTAAAATGTGCAAAGCACAAAACCTAGATTTCAACAAGTTGCGTAAAATATACATGTAGAATTCAGTTGCAATGAAGGTACAATAATGTTGTAAGGTAGTGTGTGTGTGTGTGTGTGTGGGGGGGGAGGCTGCAGATGTAGACACTTATACTGCTAAAAATTAAAGTGCACTGTGGCAGTAGGATACGACTAATGCTGATGCAGGCATTAGCTGATTTTAAGAGAGACTGCATTAAGGAAGAGCATGGCTCACCTTAGTAGCAGTGTTGCTAACTTTAGTTCAAATCTATTTGCTTGTTATGTTTCCATGTGGTATATATGTACAGATTAAATATATACATGAGTATATAACCAATCAGTTATTATTTTGTTAATACAAATAGAACATTCCTTTCATGATACGTTATATCGTTATATTGTATACGATATGTTTACGTTTCAGTATTTGTTTGCACTTTGTGTACTCCACTATGTGTTTTGTCGTGCCTTAAATGTTTGTACTTTATGTACTCCCTGTTGCAGACAGAAGAATGTACCCCCCGGGATCAATAAAGTTTCTTTTACTTTTATATGCTGTGTATTCACGTGTTCATTAATGCATTTGATTTAGTACAGCTCGGAGAAGATTCAGTAAGTAGGACCTCACATCTGTTTCCTTGCAAGCAGTTTATGTTTCTGCTTCTGTGACCTTTCCAGCTCTCCACTTGTAATTAGATGGTATGATATATGTTATGCTGCTCATACTGATCGCACTGATACCACTAATCCTGAATTTACAACCTTGTCAGGGACTGTATGGCAGAGACATATTCTCCCATGATTCTCAGTAGAGCTGAGATTTCCTTGGAAAAGTGCATTGCAAATTCTCTGATGGTCCAAATTTGATGTGTGGTTAGTTAGCAGATGTTGCACTCTGGTTAGGATGTTTCCAAATGGAACAGGTGTTGAAATGGAAGGGATCAGGTTAAAGACATTACTTTGAAAACCCCAGGTACTGGAGGAAAAAGAGAAGGAGTATTTTATGCAAAGTGACAATGCACATGGACTGTGGCATCTGTTTTGGCAGGTAGAATCAATCGGGCCTTGTTTATCAGAACGTTATACACACACACACACACACACACACAGTATATTACAATAATTGAACAATATATATATATATATATATATATATAATTAAAACAACGGTATTGAATGCAGATGTGCAAACTGCTAGATTGTACTTATTTTCATCGTATAACGCGACACTTTGTAATTAGAAGATTACATTTGTTGAATCTTTCGTTATTGCCAACAAACAAATCAGACAATATCGTATATGTACCTAGATGCATCCTTAGCTTTGTTAATTAACTCAGACTGGGAGCCGCCAGTCAAGCTTGACTGTACTCGTACATAAAGTGCATAAACAAGCAGAGGCTTCAGGACAAGTTAAATCCTGCTTTGTCTTAACTTTAATTAATGCATGTATGCTTTTGCAAAGCCACATCAATTAAACCTGTGGATTCTTTTATTGTTTTAACTATGTTAAAGCCTAAGAAACACCCTTTCAGTGAAGACGATTTATCAAGAGCGGGAGGAATTCTTAACTATGAATTTTTCTATAGAATCATCTTTTTATTGCCTATTCTGCTCTTTTTTGTCTCATAATTATGCTCACATTGTGTAGGTTTCCTGATCCTTCTGCTTAAATTTCTGTTTGTTTTTTTTTTAGGATTTAGAATTTTTTTTCGTTTTGAGCGAGGAATGTTGAGTGTCCTGTGGGGATCTGTGTAAGCGTGACACTGGCAGCGGTCGCGCTTGTAAGCAGTTCCGCACACATTTTGCATTTACAATAAGCCGTTGATAGTGATTAAAGTGGGGCAGTGTAGCTTGTGATATGCCCTGGGAAGGCATTAATCTTTTGGGTTCCTGCCCTTTCTGTAAAGAGCCATGATCAAAGCAGTGTGGCAGCACTCAAGGACAGTGGAGGACTTTCGGGGGGGGGGGGGGTGTTGTGGGGAGGTTACCCCCGATGGAACGTGAAGGCGTGGTGTTTGAAAGTAATGTGACTTCAGTTAAGTAAGGGTTTAATA
>JAODJX010000035.1:7942513-7961537 GCA_026776945.1 Isichthys henryi | reverse complement strand
AGCATGTTTTTGGACCGTGGGGGGAAACCGGAGTACCCGGAGGAAACCCCACGACGACATGGGGAGAACATGCAAATGCCGCCCCTACTGTTGAATATTAGATCACAAATAATATTTTAAATCATACGGAGAGAAGAGAACATGTTCTAGGTACCCATGAGACCGGCTGTAGAATAACATAAACTCATGCCAGTAATATGAACAATAGAAGGAAATTGTATGACCACACTGTAAAAATAAACCCAGGTGAATTGAAAAAGATGATTAAACTAGTCATAGGTTCCATTCCGGCCACCCTCTGTACTGCTGTTAATCTGTCAGTCTGTCTATCCAACCATCCATCATACAAAAGCCGTGTCTAGTTAGATTAAATATTTTCCAACAGTGCTTTTAAAGACTGAATTTAAGCCCTATGGCTGTTATAGTCTGCAATGCCTTTTCTTCAACTTCTCCTTCATTTTTACATTTCTGCATTGAATCCCTCCCTCTACACCCTTAAGCTTATGTCTCTTAAAAGTGAATATATGCATCTTCTGAGTACCTGGTTATTCCAATCCACTGATGACAGAACAGTGCCAATGAAGTATTTTTAGCATTAAACATCATGCTTAAGCCATTTTCTCCAAGTGAAAGTGCTCAGGTTCTGTTTTCTTGATGCTATTGGTTACTCTTTTTTCGCTGTATTCGCCGTTGTGGGGTTATATGTTCTGCACACCTCATTTCAGAGTTGAGTAATGTCCAATTGATGTGATAGCTGCAATATCTGGCTTTAGTATAACACTTAACTAAGGTGATGTAATAGCAGAAATGGTTGTTGGAAAACACATGCGTCCTCTTGTGCATATGCCAGATTATTGACTGAGAGCGTTATTGACTGATATTGTTCTTGGAATATCGCAGTTAATTTCTCCTTATATTGTGTGTGTGTATGTGTGTGTGTGTGTGATGACAGGGATGGTTTCCAAGCTCCCCAAAACCCTGACCAGGAGAAGACGGATGGATAGGACCTGCTGTACATATGTCACTGCATGTTGAATCCAGGAAGGTGCTGTTAACTCTGAAATCCATACTAAAGATATGATGGAAGTATTTATAGGAAGCCAATGAAGAGGAGATGTCAACATGAGAGTGTTTTGGTCAGCTGAATGTCAGACGTGTTGTTGCATTTGCATCCTCCTTTGCAGTGGTTTACCACCTTAAGCTGATAGCCCTCTGAGTACGGAGACACAGTAGTCTTGCCATCACATTACAAATGCCTGTGTCAGGAGCTGAACTGTATATTCTAATTAACTGGGAAAATCAGACACTGTTGATCTACAAGACTGAGCTGAGATGTTGTCAGTAAAAGATGGCAGGTCATCAATGATTTCTTCTTGGTCTCTGATAGACCTTGTTGGAGACATCGGTGATCCAAGCTGTACATTGATGTTGTGGAGAATTGTGGGACTGGGAAGACAAGAACATCAGCCTTAGAGAGGTCCAGCTGGAGGTGATGCTGCATTCTTCAGGCCGTACTGTCAGTGAGGCGTGGAAAAATCCGAGGTGATATCCTCTTGGGGGGCATGTTGGATTTCGTCTGTGTACTAGAGGTTGAGGAGATCCACAGCAGTCAGGGGGAGGTCCCAGCGGAGTGTCCAGCACTGAAAATGCACTACAGAGGATGCGGGAGGTTGTCCTTTGTGAAATAGCATGTTAAAGCATAACATA
Source organism: Isichthys henryi (assembly GCA_026776945.1). NCBI lineage: Eukaryota > Metazoa > Chordata > Actinopteri > Osteoglossiformes > Mormyridae > Isichthys > Isichthys henryi. The sequence continues at coordinate 7,959,830 of JAODJX010000035.1, read as the reverse complement.
CCAAATCCAAACCAAATAAGCCATGCAGCTATTGAAAATATGTGTTCAGTCACTTGTGTGTTTATTTTGAATCTGACTATTTTTCATTTATATTCTGAGGTGCATCATGGATTGTTGTAATTCATTTATTTCAGTTTATCAGAAAATGAGGGCAACAGTGCTTTGAGAGATAACTGCCTCAGGTTGATTTCTATTAATGATTCAGATAAACTAGAATTTCCCAACAAATTATTCTACTGAAGCGAAAATCTAAATGAAAGTTAATATATTTCTTAAAATAAATATAGAAACTAGAGCTGTCACGATAACTCGATTTATACTCGATTACTCAATTACTAAAAGACACCGATTAAAATTATCCTTCTCGATTGTTTGGCAATATGGCAGAAGGAAGAGTGCATAGCAGATGAGGGTCCGAATAGAGAGTGAAAGCTTATGTTGTGTGGAAGCATTTCGCATTCAAAGTGAATGAAAATGCGGTCATCTGTCAGTACTGCAAAGCAGAACTTAAATATCACCCCAGTATAATGAAAATACATCTCAAAGAAGACATTCAGGTTTGACAAACTCACCCTATAGCCATATGTGCCATTTAGATTCTTAGAGTAGCCTAGTCTGTCTTTGTCATGACTTCCAAATCTAATCTGCCAATAATTATTTGGCTTAATTTACTTTATACGATTCTTGTATGTCAAAATAATTGCTGCTAAAATGAAGGTTAGCCCCATTGCTTATCCAAATCTTGCATAATACAGTGAATAATAATCATATAATATTATTTTTTAAAAACATATTGTGAGTTTTTTTGTGTAGTCATGAATGATGAAATGTGAATGTATTTTGTTAAAGTTTTTGCGATATTTAGGACATAATTTGAATTACATAAAATCATGTAATATGTAAATATTAGTGTTATTTAATATTTGTTAGTGTAATCACATGTGCATAGAATTTGTTTGTTCATGTCAGGTGGGGGTGGCTTTTTGGCGGATCCTACGGTTTTCTTAAACTGTCCTCAAACATGCAGCTAAACTGAACTGGAGTGGCTAAATTATCTGTATGTGAAACGCTGTGATTGTTTGGGGCGGCATGGTGGTGTATTGGTTAACGCTGTTGCCTCATTTTGTACAGAATAATGGATGGATGTGCTAGTTTGTTGGATGCTTCTATCCATTCAGATTCCAAAATCTGTTAATGATTTGAAAATAGTACTACTAGTAATTTTGTTAGTGTCACAGGCTGTTTCACTGTACTAGAGAAAATGAGAGAACTGGAACGGAGGCTGCGACAAACGGCAGGTTCAGAATACAGCAAGCTGCATGTCTCTCTCAGTATTCAGTGGGCTGTTGAGTACTGATTGCATTTGCAGACTCTTGGCGTTCCTGATCAGGATTTCTAGATAGGCAGTATTTGAAATTGTTTTTGAAGCACATTTATGGCCCGCTTGTCGTTTATGTTAATAATTTTATATGAGGTTGTAAATCATAAATGAGATTCTCGAGGACAAATTTAACTACATGCTTTATCCTTTGTGACATATTTAAGAAAAAAAATAAAGACACAGGTAATTGATGTATACTGGAGTTCTTTGGAACCTGCAGGGAACTGATTTAACTGATTACAGTGTAATCCACTGACAGTAAGGAGAGTAAGGAGGTGACTTTGAAGGACATAAACATCCCACTATCAGTCGGAATTGTTGTAGCATCTGGCAGCTGTGACTTGCATGTAACCTGGATATATTGATTTTTTTCAGGAAACTGACAGATTTAATCATGAATAGAATTCATGGTTGACTAATAATATACCCATGCCATTCAATGCAGTCTTTCCATCATTCCTAGATTATCATCTCTTGTATATATTATTATTTGTGTCAGTAAAAGAACTATGTGCTATGTGATCTCTCTGGCTCTCAATGATGTTTGATTCGAGTTAAGTATGTTATGTACAGTACTGCCACAATGTTTTTCCTAGGGGCAATTTGTCAATAATATGCTTATTATTATTATTATTATTATTATTATTATTATTATTGTTAACAACCTCGGGTTGGATTTTAGAATCAGTCACTGCTCTGTCTGAGTTTGCTGTTCTCCCTGTGTTGCCTGGGTTTCCTCTGGGTACTCTGGTTACCTCCCACAGTCCAAATATATGCAGTTAGGCTATGTGATGTCTCCATATGCGTTCCTTGCGATGGACTGACATCCCATTTATGATGTAGTCCTATCTTGTGCTCTATGCTACTTCGAGTAAGCTCCAAGTGGCCTTGACTGAGATGGGTGGTTGGATGGAAAATAATTTGCGGACTGAATTGGATCATTCCAAAAGAAAATGTAATAGCTAGCAAATGCATGCTACATGTGTACATTTTATTTTAGAATATTCATATTCCACAACAGAGTCTGAGAATCACTGACCTATTCCTATGATGTTTGAAAAAGATCCACCAGTTTCTTTCAGATTTACAGTGTTTACAAGATGAATTCTGCAACCAGCCTTTCCTTCTGTTGGCATCGAGTACTTTCTGCCTCAGTTTTGGGATGATTTGGCTCAAAATTTAATCAGGCTGCAATCCTATGTGGCACTGCTTCAATTTTGGTGCAGTATATCTCCAAGTTTGAGAAGGTCTAGAACTCCACCAATACAATGTGCTTGCAAAGTTTGAAGAAAAAAAAAATTTGGTAAATACTTTTTGAGTTATTGCACTAGCAAGAACGTGCCTGTGGCAGCAGACCAGTCCCAAAACCATGTAAACCATGTAATGCCTATCCAGGGAATACAATAAGAAATGAACACAATCAAAGAATGGTAGCACTGCATAATATAATACTATGCTTTTTAGCAGTGTTTCCCAATCCAGTCCTTGGAGGCCCACGTACGGTCCACTTTTTTTCTTCCTCCCAGCTCCCTGCCAGACATTCACATTTTTGCTCCCTCTGCCCCCTTTATGAATGGCCTGCTGTGGGTCCCTTAGGACTGGATTGGGAAACACTGCTCTATAGTAACATGCATGAAGAGTTTATCTTTCCTCATGGTGTAACAAAAAGTGAGAAAACGATTTACAATTTCAGTTTAACACAGGCTGTTTTTGAGTTTTGTATTTAATTTACTCCTTGTGTCATTTGTAGTGCATGGCTTTCTTCAGCATTGTATACTCCACAGGAAATTGTTTGGGTTGCTTTTCGGTTGTTTTTAATGGCACCATTATAAATCTTTTTATGGTTGAATTGGACAGGAACTACAGCTCATAAAACATTTGCTAACCACGGTCGTGTCTTCGGTTCCTGTGAAGTATTAGGGCTTGAATTGTTTAACACTCTCCTCTTTTCTTGTTGTTTGCAGCCTGACTGGAACATATAGTCTCGGGAAGCAATAAAATGGAGAATCAATGTTAAAACGTAGCTAGCTTAGGCTGCTGGGCATTCACCAGCATCTCGCTGGTAAGAGGAAGATGTGTCCTTCAGCGCAGATCTAGGTTTCATTCAGGGTCTGTGGGCTACAGAATTTGATCTTGTTCTCTCGGATGCTTAAGTTAGCTGGAGTCTTCTTCTTTTTTTGCTCTGCAGGAAAGTCTGCTATCAGTCATGCGCCATTATCACCAGCATATGGAAATCAGTGTTCTGCCATCTTTATGTGACTGTTACATAATAAGAATACACATGGGTTATTTCTGATATTGAGATGTGTGCACACATTGAGATGTGTGCTCCACTATCCTGACCAAGATAAGCAGTTTGATGGATGGATGGATGGCAATAATTAATAAAAAACTAAAAACCTGAGTGAAGAAGCCTATAATGAAATGGCGTGAACATTCCTAGTGGTAAAAAAACCACATAGTCTAACAAGAAATTAAATAGCAGATTCTAACTGAAAACATTCTTGATTCCAAGAGTGTTCTCATAAAATGGATAACGGATTGCCAGAAACTGCACATTATGAAGTATGTCCAACCTAAACTTGCATAACTAATGTGCATCTACCAATTCAGATAACGAAATGTCCTGTTCGTGCTTATTCAGCTGTGGTAATTACAGTGTTGGGATATTCATAATTTTCAAAGAAACTGGACAGCATCTGCTTGGCAGAAATTGGTTGTTGTGAAATCATTTATGTCCTGACACTAGAGGTAGTTTATATATTACAGACTGTGGGAAAATGGTAACAGATTCTAGCAGTGATATACAGGATGAGGCTAGGTATTTTTCTATACATGCTGATCTTTATGATATAATATTAGGTCATATTTTCATAGCATTCTCACGAAACTGTCATAACTGAAAAGATATATGCTACATCCTCTTTTTTCCACCAGGGGATTTTTCAAACAACTTGTGTTGAATTATTTACAGCTCAGACCATGAAAGCCCTTGGTTGCAAGCAGAGTGGCGCTTTCTAAGTGATAAGCTGAACATCTGGCAGATACGTAGTTGTCCCTCACCGGTCCATAATGGATTCATTATGTTCATTAAGGAGACAAAAGTCACCGAATGCAATACTGCCCTGAGTTTTCAAATTACCATTCATTATCTATCCATTATATTACAAATGTGCATTAAGGGCTTCAAAATTCTTTTAAACCTTAATAAGGTTCTATATATTTGTGAGAAAGCATGTGAGTCTCAGCGTACAGGTCTGTGTGACTCAGAGAGTTTAAAACAGGCCAGTTTAATCTCAGCAGATATTGGACAGGATGGGATGTGAATCCACCTTAGAGTGCTTACACAGATTCGCACACTGGCAGTTTATACATGCCAGTTAGCCTAACTGCAATTCTTTTGGACTTTGAGAGAAAACTAGAGTGCCTAGAGGAAAGCTACGTAACAGCCGGGGAGAGTATGGAAACTCCAAAAGCGAGATTCGAACTCCCTAAACCTGAAGGTGCAAGACGGCTGTGATACCAGGCTGTGGGACTTGCTCCGGGAAGGACATCTGAGCATGTGACATCGGAACTGGAGGAAGGGAAAGGGCTTCCTTTGGACAAGGTGGTGGAAGTGGGTTTAACAAACTGGAGGGTAGGAGTGAAAACAGAAGACAACTGTTTAAGCTTGGGCACAGGGGAAATGCACAGGGAAACGAAACTGTGAAAAGGTACGGCCTTGGGCATCAGCAGCCTGGCACGTGTAGTTGGGCTGAACGGAAACAAGGAACCCAGTCAGATACAATTAACAAAGCTGCACCGGGAGGGGAATGTATGTCCGCATTGTGGCTTAGCTCCGCCTTGGGGCAGTCGTGCCCTCCATCTGACTTTATTATGAGGATTTCATGCTTGAGTATTATAAAGATCTGCAGGTTAGGTAAATGCAATAATCTAGAAACACTATTACGATGATGATTTCTTAAATGAACACAATTTGCATTAACATAACTCTCTGCCGACTTGTAGTAAGCCATGCCAACACTGCCGCAGAACAGGATTTCCCACAGGAAACTGATTGTATAGGTAGCCAATCCGAAGACCAGAGTCATCCTTAAAGTTCTACTGAATATGTGTGTGTTTGTTTTTTTTTTGTTTCTTTTACTTTGGTTTCCCTATAAAAGTGCAACCCGTTGCGAGTAGCCAGTACACATATATTAATAATCTAATCTTTGGGAGAAATCTGTAGCAGTTAAATTGTTGTTGCTCATTCACTTTCACACCATTGAAGGCATTGCCCACAGCGGTTAAAACTCGAAGTTAGTAAACTAAAAGGATCTCTCAGAATTTTATCTCAGAATTCCTTAAAAAGCACTAATTTTATGTAAGAAGAAATAATATCATTAATTTATTACTAAGTGTCTATCCCTTTTAATGGATGACAAATGATCAGTAAACAACAGAAAATAAACAGCATGATATAATTAGGTAAACAACTTGAGCAGGGTAGATTATACCACCAATTTAAATTGGCGGGCTCCTGACCTACATGCTTAGTCAGGCAGGATCGAATTATTTTGATAAATGATTCCAATTTATCTACAAATTATACACTTCATACCAAAATATGATAGTGTTATACAAACAATGAATATCTAATAATCTTCTTTTGACATGAACAACTGCAGTCAGTATAAGTGTGATTTCTCATATGTCATTTCGTATCCCTTGGTCATATCCTACATGACAATTTGTAACTGCAGTGTGTCCATCCTTCCATCCATCCACCCATCTGTCCATCCATCCATCCATCCATCTTTTGTTAATCTATAACCGCTTATGTAGCACAGTGTTGCAATGAGCCTTGATCCTGTCTCAAGAAGTACAGGACTTGAAGCAAGAGACACCTTGGAGTAGATGCCTACTGGATATTATTTACAGTTCTGGTTGTGCTCACTAACTAGCCAGTCGAGAGCTTAAGTCTGAGAACCTACATCTTTTGTGGTGAAATGTATATATAAGGGGGTGTTATAAAATTATCATAGTGATTAAAGCAGTAGTTTTCACTGCATTAGCAGCAGGCCATTAAACCGCCCTCCCCCCCCCCCCCCAAAAAAAAAAAAAAAGCTTATAATGTGATTTTAGCATATCAAGAGAGCTAGACTGGAGAAAAGCTGCAACTTTTGGCAAACCCTGACAAAATGGCATATCACATGACATGCTTGTCATTCATGTCTGCATGTTTACCATGTGCAATAAAAGCATAGCTGGAATAGAACAGTGCACATGTTAGAAGAGTATCGTATTTGAATTGGTCAGTAGCGCAACACACTTCGCTTTTAGTGAGAATGCTATCCTGGCTGGCTTTTATTCTTCTCTTACTCTTAAGGTTTTCAGATGACTTTTGCTCTCCTTTTTACTTCATCTGTTGCTTGATTCAGTCACTGAACAAGCAATAGTACACAAGAAAAATCTATTACCAAAAAAGCCACACATTCACTTGTATCTGTTCTTCAGTAAAGCTTATCAGTATCTCAGCTGGAAACCTTGCTACAAATCTTATTGGTGAGTGACTGCACATCTGATGTTCTGCCATTTTACTACAGTATAATGATGGTCATATCCAATGTGCTGTTTTGCTCCTTTATTGAAGTACTAATCTCACTACTTCTCAAAATGTGATTTGTGTTAATAATGATACATTCATAGCTCGGTGTGCATTCCTGTTCCGTACTTTAACTGTGGTTTATGTAGGTTTTCTTATCACTGTATAAGGTGTTTCCTAAAAGGTTTAACGTATTAAAAGTGCTTTTTGATTCATGCTCTCAGCAGGATACCTGTATTAAAACATAAATATAGTGGTAGTGCAGCACGTCCATAGATGCCACCAGTCAGCAGGAAATGTAGAAATCATGCAAAGCCTTAGGGACACGATGATGGGGCTTCGCCGTCTACCTGCCTCTCTGCAGGCTGACTCCTGTTTTTTTTTTTTTTGCTGCTGACCCTGAGATAATTAACGTTGCCCTGTAGGCGTCTGCCTTTTCGCCTCAGCTCACATGTGGCTTAATAAGACATTCTTGCCACTGTGCTCCTATTGAATTCAACAGGAGGCCCCTGACAGATGGATTTGCAGTCGAGATCTGATTTAATAGAAATGCTGTACTGTGCTTCCTGTTGTTTTCCCAGAAGCTGTCTTTGCAATCGTGGTACCAGTACAGATGCTGCGTTATTATGTACTTCATAAATCTGCATAAACTTTTCTTTTCAATGTCTTTGCTGAAATGTGTTTATCGTTCAGTATGTGCTTTTGGGCCAAGTATGTACTCTGCATCAGGCTCTCTCCCGTCATTACCCCGCAAGCTAACATCTGGGTGATTTCATTTTATTTTTTCATTGAAATACCTGCCTTTAAATGTCTTTTGTCTCATATGGTATCTATTTCTTTTTCAAATGAATGCCGACCTTGCGCCTTCAAAACATTCAGAGCCATCACTACTCCCCCTTTGAGTCATATATTTGAACTGTGGAAAGATGAATACTAACCAGAATTTAAACACTGAAAATAAACCAGGTATTCACACTAGGTGCAAACATCCATTCAGTTTCCTTACCTGATCGTCTAGTGTTTGGATTCTAGTAGCCTTTCGCTTCTCCCAGGAAATAACGGGGAGGGGGACCCATACCTTGGGTGTGATTCCTGCAGGTGGGATCTGACACTAAATCCTTGGAGGTGTGAGGCTGTAGTGCTGCCCACAGAGCCACAATGCCACCTCCCGTTTGTTTCTCCATCCATCTTCCAACTTTTTATCCTGATCAGTATAATAAGACCCAGGCCCGTGGGGAGGGGGGCTTTCTTCTGGCAAGCCTACCGATAGGTCCCTCTTGTAGATTTTGGTAGGCTTTGCCCACTAGGGGCAATTTCGAGCGTGTAATTTTCAGACATATTATTCTGCTATGTGGCTAGGTGCCTGTCCATTTAAGGAGCAGGAAGGTTCCAGTTTAAATCACATGGTCGGCAGAGTGATGTCACCTTCGCAAGGCCATTAATCCCAAATTACTCGAAGGACTGGCTGACCCAGGTTTCTCAAAAACGTATAATTTGTTTCATGTTGTGTTTTAGGTAAAAAGATTTGACCAAATGTGCCATTAATGATGTGCAATTTCATATTTAGAAAAACTAATATCATCTTAACTGTTATCTGTAAGTATTCCAGGAGAAAGGGTGATAGGGGTTTATTTTAAAAACCTTTTTTTCTGTTTGATGCTGTCAAGAACCTTTAAAAACAAGTTTTTCATTTAGCGATTTTAGGCGATTGTGCCTCTCAGCATTCAGTGTGATAGATGTGTTTTTTTTCTTCCTCATATGCTGCATAATTACTCCCTTTATCACTTCTTACATTTATGATGAGCTTAGATTAGCTACAGGGATGGGAAGCTGAAACCAACAATAATATTGCCTGCATAGCTAAGCTGATATTTTTTCTTCATCCTACTTGATTGGTTGCAGTTATAATCCCCCAAGTGCTTTACATCAGTACCTTTGATTTAATGTCATCAATATAATTATTGTGAACCTGGAAGAGTTTCCAATGTTTTGAAAATTCCATCGAAATTTAATTTTGCATTTAAACATGCTTTTTTAATTAGTGCTGCATGAAGAACACCATTCATTGTATAACCCTTTATTGTTATATAATTATAGTTTGGTTTCCTATCCAAATGAAACAAAATATTAGGGGTAGTAATTCTGACTTAAGTTGTATATAACCTTAATTATATTTTTATATCTTTTCATTCTCCCTGTTTAAATTGCCCAGAAGCAAGAATAGCTTTGTGATTTTCTTTTTAAACATGATGCTGTCTTCCCTCAGACCTTAAACCACAACGACTTGAACCCTGCCATTACTGCTCGTTTTAGAAGCCTTGTCTTCTTTCTCACCTTCAGCATAGACGGGTTCGGCTTTCCTTTGCATTTTCCTGGCATTTGTTACCATTGTGTTGTTTGCTATGAATAAACTGCGTTGATAGATGGCAGGCAGGAGACAGCCTTGTGTGTTTTTAACATCACTGAAGTTTCAGTTTGGTAAAGGGTCTAAGATACTAGTTTTAAAAGTTTTGACCAGTACAGCGTGCAGGTAAGTTGCACTTGTCTGTATTCCTGGGTGTCTGTTAAGAGTTGCAAGAATGCAGTGTTTTATGTACAAATTAGCCATATTTAAGGTTTTATTGCAGTAATATTGGCTGTCAAATGAGGCTTATTCGTTAAACTGTAACTCAATTAAACAAAGCATTCATTCAAAAGCCTCTGTTATGTGCTAGTGTTTCCTTTTTTTAAAAGTGAATGAAAATGCAATCTTTGCAAAACTATAACATGAATACATCAGGACTTCAATCTTAAAAGAAAACATCCACAGATTCAACCAATAATAAGAGTTTAGCCGAAGATAACTATAAGCCCTATAGCTTTTTGGAGTAGCCTTGTCTATATTTTTATCATAATTTTCACTTTAATTATTGAACTTAATATTCTTCATATGATTACTGTACTCTATCTCAAGATTAACTATCATCAAAACTCTTTTTTTTCCTATAACAGAGTAAACGTATGTTTTAGCATGACTTGCTGAATTCTTCTCATGTGGCAGTTACATATGCATTATATGCGATGTCGATATTACCATTGCACATTATGCAAGCCTGGAGGGCAGCACAGTGGTGCAGTGAGTAGCGTGGTTGTTGCACAATGCCATTATTTTTTTCTTTTTCTCTTTTGCATGTTCTCCCCATGTGTGTCTGTCTACACCAGATCTTTTCCTCCCACAGTTAAGAAACATGCAGCTTAATTGAATCGGGGTGCCTAAATTGACCCTAGGTGTGAATGAGTCACTGTGCACCCTGTCCAAATGCAAGGTAGCAATATAGTTGCCTCCATAGTGCAAAGTATTGTTTCGGGAAGTACTTGCACCATGATCAGAAGGTTGCCATATAAAGCCCCAGGGTCAGCAGAATTGTGAAATGTCTATGGGCCCTTCAGCAAGGCCCTTAACCCCCAGCTCCCGGGGTGGTGCATTTTTGCTTACCCTGTGCTGTAACCCCCCCCCCCCCCCCCAAGCGATTGAGAACAATATGGGGTAGGTGACAATAAGAATTCCAATGTACCTGTTACTCGTGCTTGTGCAAATGGCAAATGAAGGACTAACCCTTTTATCCTTCGTGTAACTTTTGGGAAACCACAAGCTAGATCCTGCCTTGTGCCCGTTGCCATTCATAACATGCCTTGTATAAGCAATCAATCGATTAATCATCAATTAATCGGTAGATTATCCGAATATTAATATAATGAATAATGCCCTAAAAATCCTGCACAAGATAATGTAAGTGTTGTGTGGATATTCTTCATACGTTAATTAAAATTTCAATGTGTATTAGAAAGAAACCATTTAATTTCTTAAAAGAACACTGGCTGGAAAGTATTTACTTACTATTACTAGACTGTAAATAGATTGACTTTCCTCTTGTTTGTGCTAATGTCTTATTACTGTCAGATGGTCCAGTGGTTAGCCCTTCTTGATTTTTATTTAATCAAGTAGAAATGGAATGATTAATGATTTTTTTTTTCAAATCCTGCTGCATTGTTTATTCTGTCTGATTTGATTTTTCTAAAGTGGAGTCACCACCGGATTGTTCCCTCCTTGGGGAACTACAGTGTAAACACATATTAACTGTATGTCACAGTTCATTAATAATAAGAGGTTGTGCATAGAGAGCTTTGTGTTTTCTCTGGTGCTGAAAAATAATATAGCAGAACTGCAATGGGTGCTGCCTGTGTGGGAAGACTGGGTGAAGTATTATCCAAGCTGGTGAGTTGGGAGATAATCATACCGAACTATGCCTCAAGTGATCTCAGCTGCACAACATCAATACAAGCACTTGAAAAGCATTTATCCCTGTCAGGAGCAGCCAGACATAATAGCACAGAGATGATGGAAGTTGTGACATGTTCATTAAGGGTGTTGCTTATTGGTGGTCTTTCCTATGAAATATTTATTTAAAAGATGACAGCAACTTATATGAGTATGAGTGCATGATAACCTATGAGCAATTTGTAGAATACACTGTAAAGCTGAAATCATCGATTCACTGATTATCAAACCATATCTGGAAGCCGTTTATGTGCCGATTTAGCTAAAAATCTGTAAATAATGATGACCTACATATGGTAGAGTAACCCGGCAAAGTACTTCTGTTATTTGCCAGAGAGGCCTTCTCCGGTTCTCTGCTTTTATGACTGGCGTGGGGAACAGTTCAGGAAAACATAAGAAAAAGTCCTGGTGGGAGAAAATACACTTTTCAGAACGATTCTAACCTCTTAGCCAAAGAGGCGATGTCAGACATCACTACTGCTGACACAAGGGCTCAAATAATTCCAAAGCCAAGTTATTTTCATGAAATATTAAAGAGCAGTTTGTAGGTGTGAAGGGTAGCAATTCTCTACATTCCTTTATTCATATCAATGGGGTGGAAGGGGAATATTATCAAATCAGACAGCCAACAGTTGGGTACCTCAACAGAATTTAACATAATTTCAATTAATGCTTTGTATGGGTACATGCATAGTTGCGTAGAGTTGCTTAAGATGTTCTGAATGGATCAGAACATTGTTTTCAGTTAGCTGCTGTTTATAACACCATCATTAACATTCAGAATTTACTGTTTCAGGCCATCTGAGTTGGATTTGCAGTGCTTATGTTAACCATGTAATTCCAAGAGACTTTTCAAAATCCTGCGCTTAATAAAGAATAAGATTAAAAAATCTTAATTAGGCTATGGTTGAACGAATGGCAAAACCTAAGTGATTTTGACAAGTCTGATTGGTTCAGTTTAAGGATATTTATCTCATTTGTGCTTCACTGATACCTTCTTAGAAAATTATGGAATTTTTTTAATAGCCGAGCTTGAGCGAGGCCTCTGTAAAGCCAGAGCCTTGCTGTTTTTCCAGTATTGCAATATGTGTCTTGGCCTGGAACAAACCACGAAGTTTCTGGCCCCACTCAATACCTGGAACTGTTTTAGCTGAGACAAACTTTTTAATGAGGCCATTTGACATTGTATTCCAAGAATGTTAGTCATCATGCAGTCAGTAAGAGGTTTCTCTTTAAAAATAGAAATACACTGCCAGCTGCTCTATCAGGTAACACTTTACGGTCACCCAGTTTTAACTTAGTATCAATTTTGTATTTAGTAAAAAGTTACGTTAAATTTTCAGCAAGTTACTCATGGATGGATAGCGTGATATTTACACTTCACACAACACTAGTGTGATGGGCAGTATGGTGGTTATTGGTTTAATTACTGCTTCTGGTTTGGCATTTTCCCCTGGAACACTGTTCCCGATCTTTGGGAATACAAAGGAAAGAAGTCTTTAATTATAATACTGGATTAGTGGACTTGACTTATTAAAGATAAAATACTTATTAAAAATTATTTCATAAATGTATGGCAAAACAGATGCCATACTCTCATGATGTTGTATTTTTGTCGTGGACCCTTGTGAGCATCACTTCATTACTGTATTTTGTGACTACTTTTCGAAACATACACAATAAAGCAAAAACACTGATGGACTTGCTTTCTGAATGCAGGGCAGTATGTAAGCTTATAAAAACAAAGGGGGAAAAAAAGAGGGAAAAGCTAAATTAACATTGATTTGTGCTCTTTATTTGGCTTCATTAAAAACCTAGGGCCTTTTTATTTGTCTCTCTAAGCAATAAATACATTTTGCCCAGCTTTTAAAATAGACCTTACATTACATAATCATTGATAGGATTTTTTAAGGTAGAGCTTTTTTTTTTAAAGGTACAGTTTTTAAATGTGATTGACGTGACTGAAAAATTATCGCAAGCCCTGAAATGGAGTGCATTTAATGTGATTTGAGTTGCATTCAGGTTGCATCACATTCACTCAGCACCTCAAACAAGCCTAATTAAGAGATTCGATGGAACAAAAGTCAGAATGCAAGGTGGACACCCAGGACCTGGACCGGGATGCATTAACTTCTTTCCAAGTGCTGTTTTTCGAGGGTATTGAGAATATTGTTTCCATTCATCTTCTAACCGATAATCCTGGCCAGGGTTTCGGGGAATATTGACAAAACTCTTTTATTTGCAATTTGTACAAGTTCAGGTTGATTTTCACATTATTCCTTCTTTCTCTGCCTGAGACACACATATTACAGGTGTGAGAAAAGCGTAAGGTCAGAATGAAAGGTCAGCCATTTAACCAGCACTTCTGGAGCAGATATTTAAGGGTTTTAGAGCTTAAGGATGAGATTTAAACTGGCGACCTTTTGGACATGGGCACAGATTCCTGACCCAGGCAGTATTTAAAGCCTAAAATTTGTAAAGCAGTAATATATGTTTCATACAGGGCACCTGAAGGGACCTGTGCAACAAAATAAAACGCTCTTACATTTGCATGCGTCATTTAAGTTTTTTTTCTCACAGGTTCCTTCAGGGGTTCTGTGGTTTCATATACATATAGCTATTCAGTATTCCTAATTCATATTTTCTTTCATTTATTTTTTTAATTGACATCCTTATTATTATTATTGTTGTTCTTCTTCTTATATTATTATTATTATTATTATTATTATTGTCTTGGGCTCCATATCTCTAAGGGGTCAGTCGCTGTTGAAACTGAGGATATTTTTATGCTGGACCTCTTCCTGAAGTAAGCATTATGCTTTGTATGTGTGCCCCCGCAAAAGCTTAATCAATTTAAGAGTTTGTCTTGGGTCATTATTACCTACTGCATGGCCATCTGTCAGCCAGGTCTGTGGAAAGTGTACGCCAGCCAGCAAAGGTACGCGAATACAACAAGGAGGTCCTGCCGTGCCTGGAGAGGAGAAAAAAACATAGCAGATGGTCTGGGACACCAGGCAGCTCTCAGTGCCAAATGGGCCTGGGCTTATTTAAGAGTACCAGTGCTTATTACAATTACTCTAAGTGTTCACTCATAGAAGGTGCTGTTCAGGTTGTATTTGGAACCAACTGTCCACGGCACTCTGAGGGCAAATGCTATGACAAATCTCCAGCACGCACTAATTATGTGCCCTACAGCAAGACAATATATTATTTATTTACTCAAATGATGCTCCTATTCATTGCAATGCAATACTGACAAAATCGTTTGTATGGCTCAGTAATTGCTGAAATAATTCAGTTAAAATGTTTGTGTTTATATATGACATAGCTACAAGGCAAACGATGAGCTATGGCGTTATTTATAAAAGTCTCAACCTGTTTTGGTCTATATTAAAGCTATTTGTAATATATCATTAATAGATTAGATGTATCTGCTGGGTTTTTTTGCTGAAGGTGCGTTTTTTATGGATTTCCACTCCTTTCAGTTTCTTTTAGAGAGCCACCCTAGACGAAGAATTATGCAGGAAAAAAAAAAAGCGATGAAAAATAATAATCTGAGTAACAGTATATTTTTGAAGTAGTAAGCTGACTTTCAAAAGCATGCATCCTTAGAACCAGGAGAATAATGCACATTACCTTGATATTCCTATTGAACTATGAACTGAGAGGAATAAAGAGAGATGACACACATTCCATACTTTCATGTACTTTTCATGTACCTTGTGAAGTTACATTTGTCAGTCTCTTTACTTCTTTTGCTTTGAGATAAATCGTGTGAAATATTTCCCTGTGCCCTTGTAGCAGGGCTGGCGTCAGTGAGATAACCATTACAGTCACCTTAGCTGTGTTTGACATTGTACAGAAACATGAGGCAGTAACACATCTGAGATGAAAATAAAGCGTAATCCTGAAACATATTCCTAGCTGTGAAAAGTTTAAAACCTTGGAAATATTTTGTCGTCTGTGTCTGTCGGATAATCTTGCAATTTGACTATATATTCAGGTTTTACTTAATATTATGGCAAAGGAATGTCATATTTTGTTCCTTTTTGTTATTTTTTAAAGAAAACCACAATGATATAAAGTTACATTAATTTTAGCCCCAAAAAGGCTAATTATTGTATCCCAACTGACTTGCCTGATTTCAAATTAATGGTTTGACCTCAGCTGATTAACTTAATGGTGTAAACTGAGTCACATATGGATACCCCGTGGGGATTCGTGTTTAAACCTTTAATTTTGATAAATGATGTCCCAGGTTTTGTTGTGTATTAGCATTTAATTTTCTAGGGTGGATTATATATGGATGGTAAAGATCAAATATATTCCTGCATTTGGGGGGCGGGGGGCGGTAGTGTAAATAAATATAGGTCCTACATTAAACCTGAACATATCCTGCCAGTGGATGGATGTTTCTCTTAACTACTAAGACAACTTAGTGGTTAGCTGGTGTGGATATCTGCTACTTCCATCATGGAATGCCAAGTAGCACTATTGTCATCATTTCTGCTTACTGCCGTTAGACACTAGAGTGCTTCCGCGATACCCTCCAGCTCCCACCCCCCACATCAAACACTCCAGCGTGCTTCTTTTTACAACAGATATCACTCAGCATGACCTCATTCATATACCATGCAAATCACATCTGCTGCCCTTATCAATAAACGTCTCTATTTCTTTGATCATTCTCGGGAAATTATTATTTGAGCTATGGATACTGTGTTGGTACTTTGTCTTGTGTTCACTAAATGTTTTTATCTGTCTAGTTTATGTTCCTTTGCTGCTGTACGTGCATGAATTTCCTCCTGGGCTCGATCGAACGGTCCGTCTGTCTGTCATTATAACCAACAAACCATTGCACAAGCAATGAGAGAAGATAAAGAAAAGATAGACGCCTGAATCCTCAATGCAACCAATTTTTACTTTCTAACACCTGTTATTTAAAGAACAGATTTGAACATCACCACGCCTAGTAATAGTTTAGTCATTGGCATGCGCTGTTACCCTCTGGTCATCCACGAAGTATGTCGTGCTCTCTCTTTCCCTTTTCATATGATGATTTCTCTAGAGAGTGGAGTACAAAGGGGATCCATAAAAGAGTCAGGCAATATGTGCTGCAATGCAGTCGCATAATCTTTCAATGCTTTTTCATTTGACTGCATTGTACTGGCAGAGGGCAACTGCAAATATCTCATGGATTATATCTTTGCTTCCTCAAAAGCTACTGTAATGTGATTGCAGGTGTTTTCTAAAAGATATATAAAATTAATTCTCAGATTCTGGTACTTTTGGAAAAGAAAGAAAGTTGTGTTTCCATTATGCTTTCCTAGGCTTTCCGCCCCTCACACCAGTAACATCCACAATTTCTAAGTATGTAAATGGAATATGTTAGTAATTCTGTATGGGGGGGGAGTGTCCTTGACGTTAGTGAAATATGGTAAAAGTTTATGTCCCTAGTGAAGTGGCATGAAAAAAAAAGGTTTAAGCAAAGAGATACCCCTGCTTCTGATGATCTGAATTTTTTACTGTTAAACAGATTGTTGCTACTGGTTAATCACACAGAGCGGCAATGCTATTTTTACACCATCCCTTTGAAATATAAATTTTCTGGCAGAAATCTTTGTTTGTACTGGTTAAAAGAAAGCTGTGGGGTGTGACTGCTGTGAGCAGTACCGGTCTTCGCCAGTGTGGCACCTTAGGCAAGCGTTACCGCCTGCGCCCCCTCTCTGAGGCAATGTGAAATTGTCTGGCAAGTCAAAACCCCATTAGAAGTCGACACCCTGAGCGGCCACCTACATCGCTGATAGGATTGACCGTCCCTGGCTATAAGCGATATTAAGCAGCATTCCGTTACACTTCTCAACCATTTTCAGAGATTGTGCGCATATTTAGATTGTATGTATAAAGTGTGAAGTGGGGGGCGGCATGGTGGTGCAGTGGTTAGCACTGTTGCCTTGCACCTCTGGGACCCGGGTTCGAGTCTCCACCTGGGTTACATGTGTGCAGAGTTTGCATGTTCTCCCCATGTCGTCGT
>JAODJX010000035.1:7915931-7939610 GCA_026776945.1 Isichthys henryi | reverse complement strand
CCCCCAGAAGAGCTGGATGAAGTGGCCGGGGAGAGGGAAGTCTGGGCCTCCCTGCTGAGGCTACTGCCCCCGCGACCTGATCCCGGACCAAGCGGCAGATGATGGATGGATGGATGGATGGGTTATTAACTAGGTGTTGAAGTGCATTTTTAATAGTGCATTATTTGCTTGAAACTGAACAAATGACAAATATGCTAGAAATAATGAGATTGTCATTACCATTCCGGGAGGAATGGTCTGCTGATCGGGGTGATCATTTTTGTTCATACTGATTTATTCCATCTGTTGCTTGTTCTCAATATTTTAATGAATTATTCCACCCTCGGTAACTGAGATACCAGTCTGACACCGGTTCCAAGACCCTTAATCTCCTTCTACATGATTGTTTATATTGTTCCATCCAGAATTTTTTACTTGGTCCATGAATATGGCTGCTGCATTTCTGTTTGTTTGGTGTTGCCCAGTACTGCCACAACCCTGAATAACTCAACAGGATGAAATATCGCCATTAGACCTGTTGCTTGCTGCTGTTCCTGTGACTGATGCTGTGCTGTCCTGCTTGATATTCTCACCCTGTCACTTCATTAGCAATGCTTTGGATAACAGTTGATGTATAAATGTATTACATTAAATACAATTGAATCCCATCATTTTGATATGATACCAAGTGGCCAAATTCGTGGCTGAATTCCAAAAGTTACACAGATACATTTCACTCCAGAGACTCCAGCATCGGCAGTGCAGTGGCTCAGGCTCTGAATTGCCCACAGTGTGTGATTGTGTCAGTGAGTGTGGGATCTGTGATGGATTAACATCCCCTGCGGTGTGCCCTGTGCTTCCTGGGATTGGCTCCAAGCTCACAGTGACCCACTACTGGATAACTATAGAATCTGATTACCGGATGGACTATATATACAGAAATGAAGTATGTGGACATACATATCATTGGATGGATGTAATAGCTGTTTATGCTTTTTGTAAGGAAATTGGTTTGGGGTCACTTCCAGTGTTTGAATGAATTAATGAATCTGTCTGTCTATCTGTCTGTCTGTCTGTCTGTCTGTCTGTCTAATCATTCTTCTTACAAATGCTCATCTTGGTTAGGGTAATGGGGAAGCTGGGGCTCTGTTTTGGCCAATACAAGGCTGGGGCACATCCTGGACAGGTAGCCAGTTCAAAACATGGCAGAAACACACAAATATATAAGGTGATCATTTAGAAATGCCAGTTAGTCTAACTGCATGTCTTTGGACAGTGGGAGAAAAGCCGGACGAACACAAATTCCCCAACCCTGGAGGTATGAGGCAGTGGTGCTACCCACTGAGCCACCATACTGCCCACCATTAATTATTTATGCTTAATGTAATAGTCAAGCGATGCTAAAAGTCATTAATTCTGTCCTGCCAATTGCCTTCAATTATCTTTCTTTACCAGCAGCTAAAGCGTGTTCCTATTTTGACTACTATTCCACATATCATGAGCAGGATTGTAAAATATCTTTTATAAGATCAGTGGCTTTCGATATCAGCCTGGACAGGATTTTTTCAATGTCGATGCTTTATATCACGTTTATCTAAGACTTTCGTTCTTCCTTTCAAAACCTTCTATTCTACCTACAGGGTAGATTTTAACCATGTTATGCTATACCATCCAGTTAAATCAATGTAAGATATAATGGTAATGAAGGTGTTCTTCATTTTAGGTAACAACATGGCCTACAGGAAGGTACGTGCAGGTCATGGGGGCCCTTTGCACTCAAGGGCACTGGAGAACGTGGAACTGCAGGCCACAGCCCTGGAGCTGGAGTGGGACATGGAAAAGGAGCTGGAGGAGCCAGGTGTGGACAGGTTCCAACTGGAGGCCTCAGAGTGCCACCCAGTGGGCAACTCCAGTGACGGTGCTGACCCAGATATGGAGTCCATTCAGCCTTCTATTTCCCCACGCGGCCGTTTTGAGCGCTTGGAGGAAGACCCTGACTACATGACACACTTCACCAGACCCTTGCCAAAGAGCCAATGGAGGACCTTCTGTCCGCTGACCAGATACACCCTGCTGGGCGCAGGCCTCTTCATCCTTGGGCTGATCCTCGGCCGCTACACACACGTCACCCCAAGCCAAACGTCCAATCCTCCTCCAGACAATGATCTCTACCAAAAAATCCTGCAGGATATAACTGCAGAGAAGATACAGTCACATATAAGGTAGGCTGGCTTAATTCATTTGTACACGCACTAAAGAAATGTTTTCCAATCTGGTCCTTGGCAACGCCCCAGACGGTCACAACAACAAGTAGTGCACAAAGCAGTTACTGTAATCTGATGTAATCTGTCAATGGTTCTGTATGACATTTGGGGAAATGGGCCTGACCTTAGGATGCACTTTTACTGCCATTCAAGTATTAACCTTCGTTAAGTGACAATACAGTAGAGGAGTTGTAAGGCAGGTCAATGATCCGACCTCAGTTATTATAGTGTATCAGGTAAAGATGTTAAGTTAAATGAAAACCAGGATCAGCAGGATATTGTGTTTGTGCACAGGATCACTGCACACGTGTGTATATAGGGCAGTTGTCACAGCAGGGCATGGTGCAAGCAGGGAAAATGGTGACGATCCACTTGTGGTTCAGAGACAGAAGGGGTTTGTTAATAATACTACACAAACACAACAGGGAAGGCACAAAATAAAAGGACCGCAAGGGATCAAACAAAATCCGAAAGATAAGAATGTAGCAAATAAATGATAAAGCAAAAACACTGGGAACAGGACCGAGCTTCAGAAGAGACCAACAAACGCACAGGAACTAACCACAACCACATACCACTACAATAAATCATTGAAGAACAGACCCAGAACAGACACTTAAATACACACAGAAACTCAGGGCAAACAAGGGATAGGTATAAATCGTAATCAAATAAACTAATCAGAAAAAGAGCAGGGCAACAAGCGACAGGTGGAACAATTAACAAGCACAGAACTAGGGAATACTATAAACAGTAAAACTAGAAAACACTAACCAACACTCTGGGAATACACCAGGTTTATTAACAGAACTAAATAATACAAACAAGACCAGAAGTGAACAGGAAAACAGCAGGGCAAACCTTTAACTGGGAAAACAGAATAGAAAACAAGGAGCACTGGGGAACAAAACTAATTAATATAAGTAAACAGATGAGGCCAGCCTTGAATCTACAATTAAAGGGTCAACGGTCTGCGAGCATCATGCTCAACTCACTGAGCTACACAGCGGTCTGGGGAGCGGCGAAGACACATTAGGGACCTAGGACTAAGACAGAGGAGAGAACGGGATGGACAACACCACCTGCTGGCCAAAACGGGGACTGAACACATAAGACAGAGATGGGGAAAGGTGGAATGACCAGCAATAACTTCCTGCCCAAGAGGGAAAGACCGGCACTGACCCGGACACTCAGTGGCCTGGCCAGAAAATCAGTTTAATCTTGATTTAATGATTCTTCTTATATTTATCAATTTTTTAAAGTTATGCTTATTGAAAAACACGTAATATACAGTCATGATTTTATGTTCATGAGGGTTAGGGGCAGAATATCTCTGGAAAAGTAATAAATAACTCTTGGGCCCATTGTTAAAAACACAATATAGTATAATAATACTGCACTGAAAAGTTTAAAATTTCTGCAACGTGCGAGATTCCACAGTCACAGAGGCTGCCAAGGCGTGAGTAAGGCTGGTTGCCTAAAGCCAAAATCTTTCTTTGAGTCGTACCTTTGATACTTCAGGGTAGGATATCAGAGTTAATGAGGCAGAGATGAGAAGGTGGGAAGATTTACATAGTCTGGAAAATGGAATTATGGGATGCAGGTCATGTTTAACTAACCTCCTTTTTCCTTATTACATATGTAATCTTTCATTCATAAAGTTTGCTAGTTTGCTAAAGTAATATTCAATACTGGACACTATAGTGTCATCTTCAGGCAATACCTTATAAAACTCAAATTATAAAAATAATTTGAAAATGCATATTTTCCTCAGTTTTTTTGTTGTTTTATTCCAGGCCTGAGAAACTTGCTGCAGGGTGTCACTATATTAGCCAGCTCAGAAGACATTTTTAGCTTTGTTATGTTAATGACAAAAATGTACCAATTTTAATAGATAAATAGGTTGCAGTATATCTGAAGAGATGCAACTTAAAGGGAGAACTCAGCATTGCTGTGTTTTGCATCCTTTTCAATATATTCTTGTTCTTGGTCGAAAATTTTAGATCAAGTGACCATACCGGTCTCATTTGTAAGGGGTTCAGATCCATGAAATTTGAAGAAAAAAATAAGAGTTTTAAAATTTCCAATTAACTTCCGTTTGTAGCTAGATGTGTGAATGTGAATGGATTTCTCAGCCTCCAACTGTATCAGTAAGAAAATACTGCATCGACTCTGCCAGCTTTGTCATCACACATGGGTTTTTCCTGTAGATTCAGGTATTATTTGTGGAGTACAGCAATGCTGCATGACATATCCTGCACATCCAAGAAGAATTCTGAGTGGTATTGTATATGGAGCTGAAAACACCCTTGAAAACTGAAGCCTGAATTTAACATTTTGGCAGACACTTCAGTCATATAGCCATGTGCTTGGTAATTGAGGAAGGAAAATTAATTATGGCATTTACCAGGAATCCCCTCCTCCTTCTGAAGAAATGTTTATCTTTGTATTCAGTGTGTGAAATTTATAAAATCAGATGTGTGTGCGTAGAAAGCAAATCCTTATGATTGCATCTGTAGTGTTAAGGAATTCATTAAAGCTCTTTCACTATTCTTTCACTATTACATTGTGAATATGAAGACATTCAGCTTGCTCTAATATAGCGGAATTTTCACCATCTATTTAAATGTGTGTGGGCAGAGGCTTATATCACCAGTTTGTTGAAAAATTAGTTCAGCATAAAAACACTACGATGAATTTTCTTGCCAGTGCTGGAGGCTTGGCTTACTTTCTTCCTAAATCTGTTGTGGCTTTGGTATACACACTCTGAGGATGCAAGACAGTAGGAATTAAGGTACGGCTACGTTTTATTAGGACTGTGATCTGGCTCCTGAGGTCGATGTAATAAAACAGGAACAGTTGAGACCGAGAGGTACATTTATAGCTTCATTATGCGTCACATCAAAACCTAACTGGTGCTTCGATATGCTATTTTATAAAGAAAAAGATGTTAGTATCTCCTAAATTGAAACAAACAACCAAGCACTTTAATTATCCGAAATCTTTGCTACTTCCATGGGGACAAATAAATGGCTTAATATCTTTGGTCTGCAGGGAAATGCACTTCTCAGCTTGTGAGATGTGAACAATACAGTAGATTCAACAATAAGTTGAACTGAATATACGGTTGGTAAATATATACAAATATATGGGAAATACACTCCCAGGTAGCTATATCTGCATAATCTTCAGGCTCTCTCTCTTAATAGTCATGAAAGCTTGTGGGAGTTTTACTTACACAAAAATGTTCTGAGGGCAGAAAGAAAATCGACTGGTTCAGAGATAGAACCAATCAGATTGTAGAGCAGGCAGGACCAAGACATCTGATTGGTTGGCCCTCGCCTTCTCTGGTTGTTTGGACTCACCTCCTCTGGAATCTGATCTCTCATCTCTCTGAACCAATCAATTTTCCTTCTGCCCTCAGAGCGTTTTTGTGTAAGTAAAACTCCCATGAGCTGGCACTTAAACCCCCTGAAATTTAGCCCCATCTCCTTAATTTTCCCTGTGCATCCGGATGTATTTGTACTGCTCCACAATATTTTTTTCAAAAAGTTCCTCTATTCCACTTCCTGCCATTCTCTGATATACCCCATCTCTGTATCTCAGTGTTGTACCTGAAGTCCGAGATACAGTACAGTGTGAATTGAAAGGAAGCCAATGCTTCTTTCGATGCTGCTCACTATGTCTGAGAAACAGGCCTGAAAACTCACAAACTACAGTCTGCCAGTCAGGAATGTGTCCAGCTACATTATACAAAGCTTCTCCTTCAACAATACAAGCTGTTTGGTATGGAATGTACTAGACAAATGTTAGCGTCAGCTGTCTTGTCATTTTCTTCCAGTGAAATATACACTAAAATGTTTTCTTGCTACCGTTCATGTCATTGCCTTCCACTGAAATGTACACAAAAATGTTTTGTCGTTACCTTTCATGTTGTTGTCTTATACTGAAATATACATAAAAATGTTGTTGTGTAACTTTTCATGTCATTCTCTTCCAGTGAAATATACATTAAGATGCCATGTTGTGCTGTTACGTTAGTTTTCATGTCACTCTTCCAGTGCTTACCACACCCATAGACAGTGATGTACTCTGCATGCGGATCTCTCTAACTGATGCCTTTGAAGCCTAATTTCCCCTTAACATTTCCTTATTAACAAAATTATGAATTTTCTCTTCCTCTCTAGTTAAACTTCTTACATTCCACGGAATTTAGTCATTATCCCTAGAATTGCTATAGATGCTGAAGTGAAGCACTCAAAGGAAATAGCACAAAGCCTACAAAGATCTTCACAAAAAGCGAAAAGCACTATTGTGTTATGTTAGTAAGAGAGTTTGATTATGGTGGCTGTAACACTATATGACTCGGATATAACACATCTCATTTTTAGACGTGGTCATTTTTTCTAGGATGGTGCAACTTCTCCAGGGTTCAGTATGTTGAGTTAGCCCTCGTAGTGCCTTCAAACTTCACACTACTATGACACAATACGGAAAAAGTATCAGCAGCTCAAACATATTCTCCAGCAACATCTATCCTTTCCCTTCCCCATGTATACGGTTGTAGCCAAAGCAATACAAAGACATGGAAGAATGATTCAGTCTTGTATTATTTTAGGAATCACAACGTCCATGATATCTAAATGGCTTAAGCATACTGTCCATTTCCCTGAATAACCTACTGTGTGTATTCTGTTGGTGTGAATGCTTCAGCATTACATCAGCAGTGGTAAAGCACCAGAAATCAATTTGAAATCATAGGGGGAACTATGCCCTAACTGATGGATGGTGCTGGGTGGAAATTGTCAGGCTGTCTGAGGGTCATTACCCAGCTTTACTGGTGGCAGGATGAGAGACTCTGGGATTCTGTTGAGGCTAGCAGAGGTGGAGAGTTCAGGTCCAAAAAGTTATTCCGGACCAAGATTTTGTTTCAGTCAACCAGCTGAGTATAACGAGTCAGAGTCACAGAGACTTAACTAGTTGGTTGAGACAGCCGTTGCATCCTTTCCTCTTTCATTTGATTATTTAACTGTCTTTCCCTCTGAGTTAAACATCATAATTTCATACTGTAAGTTACAAATATTATCGCTTTTGTTTTAGTTTACTTAGTTTGGATAGTTTAATTTACCTTGCCCCCATTATATAAAACTTCAATTTGTATATACGATTTGTAAATATGTATAAATTAGTTTAGGTTTGAATGCTTCATTATTGATGTGACAATGAAATCAGATCTCATTCTGTTGAGAATTGTAATGACATGGTAGTTTTAAGGGACAGTGGAGACATCTTCAAAATAAAGGCTTAGATCCTCAGACTCGCCATACACACTCCCCAGCTGCCCTCGCTCCACCATTTCGCAGTCATAAACTATATTGAGGGATATTCATAGCAATGCTCAATACAATTACACCACAGTTATCTTCTGTTGAAGCAGCAGCCTCTGTCGTCCAAAGCTGAATTTGGATACTGAGGTACATAGACCCTTCATCAATACAGAGTCACCGTACTGTATTTTTGCATCTAGTGTCCTTTTCATAGTGCTTGTACCAAAAATAGTTGCTAAAATATAGTACGTTAGCTGCATGCTATGGTATGAGGCCAATGTTTAATTATTTTACTGAAGATGGATATGTATATGCAAAACGAGCGTCTGCCTGTTTTAACAGAGTGTAACCGGCATTAATTCATATTCTGCGAAGCTTCTGTACCAGCTATTGACATATGAATGAGAAGAGAAGACAAATGCTTCCCATGTTTCATAAAAATATTTGCCAGTCTGGAAATGCTATATTTTGTTGCCCGATAAAATGTATAAGTAAAATATATGTAAGATATTGTGTATGCAGTGATTAAGCTTGGCTGTCTACAAGTTTCTACTTAGTGATATCACGGTCATAAGCTTGGAAACTCTGACACCAGTGCGATGATTGTTTTAAATTGGTATCTCATGGCCAGTAGCGTAGGAGTGGTTCCTGTCCTGGTTTGCCAACAGAGGTTTTTAAAGGTTGTAGATGTTTGTGCCTTGGATAGTCTATAGAAAAGTTCCTTAAAAAAAGGAAGAAAAGGGAAAAAATAAACAACAGTGCCATGAAAGTTGACTTAACTGCCATAAAAGTAACTTAAAGTGATACCCATGCAGTGCTACTGCATCATGCTATGTTTATTGTCACCCACATGTAGAACTACTGTGAGTTGTCAATTTGACCTCTAAAATATTTATAAAGTTACATAACTTTGAAAGGCTGGCTCACTGGGTAGCAGTCGCACTTCCTGATACTTCTGAGTCTGTGGAGTTTGAGCCTCCTGGCTCTGAGTGTGGAGTTTTCATCCTCTTTCTTTTGCAGGGATTTCCTCCAGGTGTCTCTGAATTGCACACCATTGGTAGGGTGTAGGGTATCACACTGGTTCAGAGGAACACCCTGGAAATGATGTACGGTGAACATCACATACGAAATAGCAACAAAAATGCTTAGTAATATTGAATTTGCATTGTAACAAAATGTCAGGTTGTCTTCTAAACAATGTAATATGATCCGGAAAACAAGCAATATCATTTCTGTGCTGTATTTCATTCTGAAACATCACCGTTTTGTGGATTTGCCACTGTACAGGAAAGAATTGTGGTCTGGTCAGATTGTGTAATGCAGAGTACTATGTTATTCGCATATACTGTAGACAGGTGTTCGGTGTTCCATTACTGTTGCATTTGCTAACGTGGATTTTCCTGCATTTTCCCACAGACCTGACACGGATTCTGACGGGCACTATGTGAAGAATATTTTTTATTGTTGAATTCACTGATACTGCTTGTAAAGGGCTTCCTTTCTGAAATCCCACTGATTATACCGATTGTACTTGTACAGAAAACATGCATTTATTTGAGCCAGACCAAGGATGTTGTGAAGTGCATGCAGAAGGCTCCTGCGTGCGTCTCACCATGTGTTCTACAATGGCCGCCCTGTATTTTGTAGGCTTCCTCTTCCAATACACGGCTGCTTGTGCCGCATACTGAATGGCAGAACCTCATTATGGGAGTCACATTTGCATACAGTGAGAGTATAGTAATCACTTTACATTATATGGGATGAGTGTAAAACACCATTCCTCTTTGTAACACACAGTGGCTGCATTTTTCTGATTTTATTTATAGTTCCTGCAAGGCTGGTATTTTTTCCCACTTCACTTCCTTGGCAGGCTTTAAGGAAATGAAGATATTATCAATGTAGACAGATGTTTAGCTGCGTGAGCTTGATTTTTCTCAGATATGTTTTTAGCATTTACTGAGATGTTGGGAGAGCCAACTGACTGAAGTAATTTAGTTCCTGAATGACAAAAACATAGGGTAAGATTATAAAGAAAGCCATAGGTTATAAAGAGAGCAAAATCAACTGCAAGCATTTAGAAATATATATTATTGAAATGAGATATATGATTGAAATTAGTGGTAAGCAGCAATCTCTGAAATGTGAGCAGACATTTCTACTGATACTGACACATAGATCTCCTCTGAAACCCAAGTTGAGGTCTCTCCTGTCATTAAAAGATTCGCCTTAAGATTGATAAGGAAAACCAGTATCTCAGCAGCAAACCAGGAGTCAGTTATTGCATGCACAACTGTGGTGTTGCACTGGGATTTAATGTTGAATGACTGGAGGACTTTCTATACCCCATTTTTGGACCTGTTTAAACTTGGATGAGGTTGCACCAATATCTTGAAAGCTGGACCTGGTCATAGGGCTTATAGGAAACGTACTAAAGATACGCTTGTATTGTTGGGCGAGAATTTGAATGTAAATGCTGAGTGCATTGTGCAGGATGTCAGTGAGGTAATGGGGTTTACCAGGTGATAAGGAAGTGGTTTAATTAGCATGTGTTTGGAAACCGGTCTGTTGCTTTCATATACATCAGGCTGGAAAGTCACCATCCTGCGCTGTCTCATTCCTCTCAGGCCACTCGCATTCCAGGAGATCACCATTTATATGCAAATTCACCGACAACACCTATACACAGTACCTTATTGTGGAGAGTCTTATGGGGGACAAGAGGTCCTTATTTTGTATTTCAGCTGCCTTTCAGTGTCCTGTGTAGGTCTACATTGTATTGCATTATTTTACTGTTCAATACGACGTTACGCTGAAACTACAGTACACGGGTGAGAGGCACAGGGCTGGGCTTCACTGGCAGGACGGGAAGCCGCTCACCAGGCATCCATGTGTTTTATAAGCAATGATAAGTGTGTTTTTTAAGTCCAGTCATGCCGGTTTATTTGTCATTTCAGCCATATACACAGTATACAATGAAACGAAACATTGTTTCCTCCAGGATCAAGGTGCACAAAACAAAAGGACACAAAACTATACACAAGAGCATTTTACAGGACAAGACAACATGCAGTGCAGTTGACAAAGCAGTAACTGTACTGGTTTGAATGGATATTTGAATAAACAGTTTTACTATAGATACAGTAATATGATGTTTACTTTATTCTAGCAGCAGGACAGCAATAAATAGTAAATAAATAAATGTGCAAACAACAATATTAGCTTAAATTTGCAGTTTTGAGCTTTGTCCTTATGAGGGCTTTGTTTACACACCTGAGTGATCTTTCTTGCTTGTTGCAATGTGGAGGTAGATAACAGGATGTTTGTTACACCGATGCTTTTAACCGAGGCTCATATTGTGGATCACTTTCTGTCAGACCAGGAGAGGCTGTTCGCAAGCTATGGAAGCTTCTTCTTGCGCAGTGACTCCAAGGCCCATAAAAAGAAAACTTCACGTAAACTTCTAGAAATAAATATGCTTCTAGGGTCAGCAAGATTAATGATGGCCACACGAATGTGCGTGCACACGCACTCACACACACAATCACACACATGCATTCACACTCACACGTACAATCACGCACACGCACACACTGTATAACTATTATTTAACTCAAAATATGTATTAAACACATCCATGCGAATAATCGTTTATTTTCTGCCTCACATTTTATGAATTACGTAGATAATAAGGTTACTGAAAATAATTAGATATATTTCATGCAAGCAGCATTACATTTTTAGGAAAATATTTTAGAGCTGTTAATTATTAAGTATAGTCAAAAATGGTTTATTTCTTATTAATGTCTTTACTCTTTTTGGAAGTATTCCAACTATACATGCTATGCCAGATAATGGAAAAAGTCAATATTCCAAAGAAAATAATCCTTTTGCTCAAACAGTGACTCAAACTCGGGTTCTTAGATCAAGCTATTTCTTAGGCTTAGGCCTTATTTAAAGCCTATGTCATCTATAGCAAAATACCTTCAGGTACAGTACATAACCAACTGATAAATGATTTGGTTAAAAGCCCTAGCTATAATCTACGTAGATTGTCACTATTAGCAGTATAATAGTTCGTATTGAGAATCTGACATTTTGTATTCTGAAGCATGCAAATCATATACTGTATCCATCTCCAACGTAAAATGTAAGAATTTCTTCAGAATGTACTCTAAGGCTGTAAAGAAATGGTTACAAGTTTGACATTTCTTGGTGACAAACAGGTAAATTTCCCTGTTATGGAACAGATCGTCGTTATGGTCAGTGGAACGTGCATCCATTTCAGTATCTGGCAGCTATTCACGAAGGGCCCTATTTGTAGAAGGTCATTGAGCTTAAATGAAATCTGTGCACCTGCAGGTCTGAAACTTTCTGTTTCAGATTGTTAGACAACAGACTTGGAAAAAACTTGGCAACTTATTTGTAAAACATCATATTGCTTTATATACTAGAAGAAGTGTTACTTATGAGACAATTTCGCTGCCTGGGATTGGATGATAATGCTACAAATAATAATGTAAATGTTATCACATTTTGACAAATCATACAGACTCATTGTTTTTTTTTTTTTGTATGTAGAAGTCATAAGACCTTACAGCATGGGAGTTTTATTCCGGGTGTAGGGAGGCAGACGTGTAGCATCCTGACCACACCAAAGGAATCATCTTATCCAGTCATGACATTGACGAAGTACAACATTCCATCATCCAACCAGGCTCATTTTTAAAAATACATGTTACACATATAAAAATACATTGAATGCTGCATCCTCAATTGCATTTCATATTGTAGTGGTACGAAGGATTTAATTCTGTATCTGAAATGTAGGTAGATCCTGCTGACCTTCTGCTGCGGCTGTATGTTGTTTGGAAGAGGAATTGCTGTCACTGGTCCAGATGCATTGCCTGTCCAGGTCTGTGTGTTTACTGTGGGGTCCCTAGGGTGAATCCCGCAATGTGCTTCCTCCATTGCTATCAATCATAGTTTTCCCCTAAAATATACCAAGAAGTCACATAGCTACCGGCAAGCATCTGAAAAATGCAAGCTTCAAAAATGAACTTAAAATAATAATAATAATAATAATAATATGTGGTAGTCCCGTAGCTTCTGGGATGGGTCTGGACCCCCAACCCTGCGTAGGACAATGGGCTATGAAAGATGGATGGATGGATGGATGGATAGATGGATGGATGGATGGATGGATGGGTGTGCTGCTGTAATTTGGTATATGTTTTTTCACCTTAAACCACAAGTTACATGGCCTTGCAGCTTGGTGTCTAGGTGCATTTCAGAAGAATTTTTCCCAGTACTCTTCTACAGTTCATGGAAAGGTTTATGTCCCAAAGCTTGTAAGTATCTCATGTAAACTATCCGGTGTCCAAGAATAATGCAGCTGAAGTGCAAGAAGAAAAACTGCCACCCTGACCTGTGCTTTCAGTTTATGTGTTTTTTTCCCCCCTTCTTCTTCTTCTTTTTATAACATAGTTCTTTTTATTATTCCAGAAATAGGGTTTGTGTAGGACTGGATCTCAACACATTGAACCTTATAAAATTTCAGTTGCTTTCATTCTGGAACAAAATGGCTGTCCTGTTTATGGTTTTGAGGGACCTAAGGTGGCATGTATATAAGACATGGGGTTTTCAACCTCTCTTAAACCTGGTATCTCCAAATGACAACAGACTAGATCTAGGAACCCCTAAGGCATTCCAGCACGCATAACAAAGGACTGGGTTGGAGTATATGGTTACTTACACACACACACATACAGGTTTGACATCAAATGTCCTCCACAATGTGATAATAACCTGTCATTTTGCTGTTGTGGGGACCATTTTTCAGGTCCCCACAAAGATCTGTGAATGCAATGAAAAAGGTAAAATCGGCAAAACTCTTGTATTTTTTTTTTTGGTTACTTATGGTTAAGGTTAGGGCTGGGTTGGGGTTAAGGTTGGCATAGTTAGCGTTAGCATTTTTCCCATAGAAATGAATGAGCGGTCCCCATAAAGATATGTTTACCTGACATCTGTGTGTGTCTGTGCGCGTGTGCTCATACATGTGCACTTCTCAGTGTGTGCTTCTCAGTATGTCACTTTTTTCCTCTTGCTCTGGTTTATCTCTAGCTGAGGAAGGTGTGCTTTTATCTTTTCAGAAGTCTCATAGTCCTTTGCTGCCTTTGCTCACAACCACGCGTCAGATGAATGGAAACGCTGATAAATAACCTCTTGGATAGGAGATAAGATTCTTGCTCTGAAATCCCAGGCCAAGACAGGGAAAGTGGCGATAATGCTTTGCTGTTTAATGTAAAGTCAGACCTTAAAATGACACTTTTTGAGAAAGTTTGCAAGACTTTTAGATCTGTGCACTGAATTTCAGCTTTTCAATAATAAAGTAAGAATTTGACACAAAGCAAAGTCTCATTTGATAAAGAGTACTATACATGCAAATAAACCCACATAAAGGGAAAGTAAATAGAGATGTTTTTGGGTTGCATTTATACCATTAAATATTAAAAATATAATTTTATTCATATGATCAGATGTGGTGTTTGTATCTGAATCTATTCAGCCAACAAAATTGCATCTGTATGTATATCTGGAATGGATATGTTTTGATGCAGAAGTGTGCAATTTTGTGAATTTTTGCACATGAAAAAGTCTTGTAAGAATACATATAACTCTTATATTGATTATAAGTTTAATGTGTTGCAGCAAGTGCACATATACAGTACAATCCATATGTGGCTACATATACAGTGCCCTGCAAAAGTGTTGGAACGGCAAGGGCAATTAATTTGTTATTGCTATGTACTGAAGACATTTGTGTGTGACATCAAAAGATGAATATGGGAAGACAGATCAGAGTTTCAGCTTTTGTTCCCTGGTATTAACATCTAGATATGTTGAACTGCATATAACATAGCATGTGTTGTATCAAACCACTCAGGTTTTCAAGTGAGCAAAAGTATTGGAAGAGAATGTTTTCAACTAAATTGTAGTCAAAAAATGCTATGCAAATTTGGTTGCATATCTCTTGCTCGCAATAACTGCATTAAGCTTATGACCCATAGACTCCGGCAGATTTCTAGTTTCTTATTGATTATTCCATTCCAGGCTTTTACCAAAGCATCTTTTTGTTGCGTTTTGCGGGGTTTCTTCCTTCAAGGACGTACAACGAATGTTCAAAAGATCTGGTGATTGACTTGGCCTGCCCAAAATCTTAACCCCCCCCCTAATTAAATCCTATGTTGAGGCTGTAGTGTTTTGGATCATTGTGTTCCTCCCCATTAGCTTGGTTGCATTTCTCCATAAACTGGCAGACAATATGTTTCTGTAGACTTCTGAGTTCATTCTGCTGCTACTGTCATGAGTTACGTCATCAATAAAAATGACTGAGCCTGTTCCAGAAGCAGCCATGCAAGCCCAAGTCACACAGATTAGCTTGTATGTTTAGGATCATAAGCAGGTCCCTTCTTTCACCATACGTTGACCTTTCCATCACTTTGGTAGAGCTTTATCTTTGTCTCTTCGGTCCATAAAACCTTGTTCCAGAACTGTTGTGGCTCATCTCTGTACTCTTTTGCAAATCCCAGTCTGACTTTCCGATGTTTACTGCTGAAAAGTGGTTTGGATCTTGCAGTTTGGTCTCTTTATTTTGTTCTCCAAGTCTCCTTTGAGCAGTGAACCGTGATAATCTGTGGACTGTGATATCACTCCCGATTCTCGGAGGTCGACAAATTAGCGAGTTCAGCACATTCAACTGAATTAGTTACTAGGCAATTCTCCTGAGACTCTTAATACTTCTCATCCATCCATCCATCCATCCATCCATCCATCCATCTATCTTTCTGATATGACTTATTTAATAGATTTTGTTTAGGATAAGTTACTAAGTCTTTGTTGTTGCTTTGCCCCAACCCTATTTTCCAGTTGGATATGTCTATTTTAGGACTCAGTTTTGATAAACGCAAGGTTTTTCAGGAACATATTAGTTATGTTATAGCAGAATTGACCATCTATCTAATTTGGGACTTAGATGGCTCCGTAAAGAAAAGCTGAAGACAGACACTGTTATTAGTGATGGGAATAACAGCCCTTTGAAGGAAGCTGGATATTATGGCTCCATTCCCCTCCGAGAGCTTTTCAAAAGAATGGCTCATCGTTCCTTTTTTTCTTAGGGGGTGAGGGTAACTAGGTTTATCTGTAAAGTAATCACTAAGATAATAAGATAAGATTTGGATCAGATTCATAATTAAATATCCCATCAATATAATTTCAGTTTGCATGTGTAGAGTAGGCTTAGCAGCATTATATTACTCATATTGCGAAACCTAATGTCAATGATCTGCACTGTAAACATCACGCAAGGCAACGCTATGGGCTTCTACTTTGTCAGAGAATTCACTACTTTGAATTTACCCACTGTATGAAATGTGTAATGTAAATAAAATTGCCTTCCCTGGAAGGCAATTCAGGCAACACTTAGTATTAGATTTTTTTTCCCTGCTCATTCTTGCCTTTAAGAAATGCAACCCGACAACATCACACTCTTGTTCTCACTGTTTACGTAAAGGGGAGTCGAAAGAATATAAGGCAGGCAGTGTAATTCTGGTGCAATGATAAAATGGATGGCTTCTCAAGTACAAATCAGTTTGCTTAGTTTGTACCAAAGAGCCGTTGAAAAGAACTGGATTGTTCATAAACGTAGCATCACTATTCATCAGTAATGATCAGATGACAGTAGTTTTCGGAAAGAACACATGCTTGTACCAGATACTCGTTTCAACTGGATATTCAGCTCACCTCTAGTGTATATACACATATATTTCTCTGCTTTTGTGTAGTTGTATTGCTGATGTATTGCAGTACAGTACTTGGCTGGAAGTTCAGGGTTATTCATATTGGCAGTAGCGAGGTAATATTGTCTACATGCCAGTGTAAATTACAACCATGCCATTCTTGCGGAGAGGCAAGGGGAAAGTGAGCCATTCTTGAGCTCCCTCTAAAGATTTGAACTGTCAGGTAAATAAGGAATTGACAGTTATTATGATGGAGAACAATGCAGATAGAAGAGCAGCTTTTCAGAATTGCATGGCTTGATTTTTTACTTTTCATGTCAGGCTGTGTCACTGTTCAAAAGGCAGTTTGCTAACCCTCGTTTCTGTATATGTAACTTGGTGTTTGTATATAATCTCATGCAAAAATGTCTTATTTTCGTTCTTAATTCAAGTAATTAATATTGTAATGCTTTGCTTTAGTACATTTGCCCCTCTTCCAACCAGTTATCGAGTACATGGCTGTGAGATACCTGATATCTTAACCCCAACAACAGTAAATAATATATTACCTTAGGAATCAGTAGTTGTTTAGATACAGTATATAAACAAAGCAAAAAAATAGTGGTTCATTGACATACAATTCTACAACTTTGGCTTCTTAGAGTAAAAAAGCAACATTTTGAACTAAATTGTGCAAGAATTCTCATTTCTATATTAATATTTTATTTTGCCAGTAATCAAAATAACATGTTCAATGACAATAGGTGACACCTTACTCCTGAGGGCATGATTTCCTTAGTAACTCATTTACTACTCAAGTACAAATCATGAACAAATATAGTAACTGCATGAACCATCATGACATAATAAGTAATATAATCACTGATTCAATTATACATTAAGTAACAGTGTAACAGTACATTTTTGTGGGACCCCACAAGAGTTACCATTGCTATGTATTGCCCTAAATGCCAGTATACCATTAATCACATTTTTGACGCAGCATATAAACTGGTTTATCATATACATTTTTCCTGACATCAGTTTTGGCAACAACATTTATCCGGTTAAAAGGTTAATCCCCGTGCTGTTTAATAATTTCAGTATTGAAGTAATAGTAATGCTTATTTGTTTAGAAATAAATGTCAGGTTACTTGTGGCATAATTTTAATGGTGCTCATTTCATGTCTCCTTTTCAGGGCTTTGAATGCAGTATCTACTGAAGATGGGGAGTTATCCAGAGCACTTTATCTTTTCCGCCAGTGGACAGACTTGGGCTTAACGAATGTCTACTTGGCCAATTACAGTGTTCTGCTCAGTCTGCCTGGCTCTTCTCCTGGCACAATCATTGATAAGACCAGCAAAAAATGTTACCTTCCTGACGGGGACGCGTGCAACCCTCTGAATCTTGAGACCATCTCCAGTGACCAGTTTTTCTCCTTCGCTGCCTATTCTGCCACTGGAACCCTGGAGGTATCGATCAGTATTCTTACGCTTAAAGAAAAACGTTTAACGCATTTATGAAGCACAACGCTTATGCAACTGCACTGCTGTATGTACGCTTTCTCCAGAAGGTTTATATATTGCCTTTCTTTTTATGTTTATTAAATATTTGAAAGTCATTAAAGCAGAAATAGATGCATTTATGTGCATCAGGTATGGAAAAAAATGTTCAGAACTGCGTTGCCGTTGACCATTATACATTGTTCGTCAACATAGAAGGAATCTAGATTAAATGGTTGTTTCAGAATAATGTATTACAGAATAATAGAGATTAATTTCTCCACTCTTTCAGTCTTGTGTTGTAAACTGACAGAAAAAGGATATCAGGAACCCACAAAGAAGGTGTGTAATATTCAGTTTGGAAAAATAGGCAGAAATTCCAGGTTTTATATGCAAGTATAAAACAAAGAACCACCTCTCTCTTTTCAGCTCTCTTTGTAATATAAAGGAGCTGAATCTTAGGATTAATAAAAATGAATATCATTTTTTGTTGGAATCCCCTTTATAATATACACAGGTGGCAAATTGATAAAACATGCTTTTCTTTATCGAGGTGGTAAGTATAGCTATGGAAGAAACTACAAAATTTCCTAAAAAGACGCCGAAGCCTCACCTAATGCGAGCTCCACGTTTAAACCATGATGCACCCAGCAATGTAGAAACCAAAGCATTGTAATTTATTGGCTGACAATCTCCATAAGCGTAATGTAAGGGGTACATAATTTGTCAAAGTGACATTTCTTATATGACAAAATTCAGAAACATTTGAAATTCAGTAGAAAAAAATGTCACGCAGGTAAAAAATACAGATAAATCATTACTGTGTTTTATTGATTCCTACAGGTTAAGTCTGCAAATCTTAATATGCTTTAAGATTGCGTATTTTAGGCATTAAAATATTGCAAGGCAACCCCTCCACAAATGTACACTCACATACCACAGTTCTATGTTTTACTACAACATCTCAAATGATTAGAAGACAGCATTTTTGAAGTATCTAACAAGCATCTGGTTCCTGCTCAGTGTAAGAATCTGGTACAAGATGTCTTAAAATTCTTGCACAACATTTCCCATGCAAGTTGAAGTGTGTGCAGATTGTGTATATTGCATGAAAGTTAATAGACTTGACGTTTATATAAAACCTTCATTTGTCTATTCACTTTATCCCCCCACACAAATAACTTATGAACAGGCAGCAGTGTGTGAAATAAGAGTGTGTTCTCCTGGTACAAATGTAATAGCTTGAACGAGAAACCCCGCTGAGTGAGTGGAAATATCAATGAGGGCAATATGTGCATCCATGCTTTACAGCATACTGAAGAAATCCTTTACAGAAATAGGGGCAAAGTTTTTGTAAATATCTATTGCCTGTATCAGTGGTGCTCAATTGGGGGACCCCAGACTGGAACACAATATAATATGAGCATGTGTACTAAGACCCCCCCCCCCCTCCTCCAAGTCATCAAAATCTACCATGGGAGACCATTGGGGGCACTGGACCTTGGCTTTGGGTGGCTGATGGAGTTTGGGTGCATGTAATGGAATTTGATGTATATAAATAATAGCTGTTGCTTCTGTGTTTGCTGGAAAGACTGCAGATCTGCATCTGGTCAAAGTGATTCCTGGTCTGTATAAATCACATTGATTGTGACAATGTGATTGCTCAGGTATTTTTATTATTTTTTTGTAGTTTTTGTAGTTTAAAGGATGAACAGACACCCCAAAGACTTGAGTATTGATGAACTATCATACAGTGTATAACAGACTATTTGTTGTCTTGGTTCTGATCAGAAACCATAACACAAATTCACTAGATATAATATTAGAAGAACAGAGAGTTTTACCAGTGTATTTGAAAAGAGTGCTTTGTGTGGTGCTTTCTTCTTGAAGGAGGATAATGACCCCGGACCACCTTCTATCAGGCTCACATACATGGCTGACATTGCTGTATTAATCATTACAGCATAACAATGTGGTCAGATTTTCATTAGTGTTGAACTAGATTTGTTTTTTTTCAAGAAAAATATGGTAATATCATTGAATGCTATTTAATGAAAGTTTAGGGTTAAGGTATGATAAAGGAAGTGCTTAAAACTTTATATATTCATGGTAATATTTCTCATGCTGATGGAAAAATAATTTTCCTTTTTTTTCTGATCTGCTGATCATTCTGAGTGGAGAATAGCAGGAGTTTGTTTTATGTACAAGTTTATACCCTGACCTGGAAAAGTAAACAGCTCAATTTAATACATTTGTTAGAACCCACTTGGTTGTGTTTGGTGATGGCCTAATGGTTAGGGAGGTATGTTTGTGATTGAAAGATCGCTGGTTCAGTTCTCTGACCAGCAAGGTGACACTGAGGTACGCGTACGCTGAGCAAAGCACTGCTCCCTGGGTGCTGAATAATAGCTGTCCACTGCTATGTCACATAATGGTTAAATGCAGAGGACACATTTTACTCTCGTGCTGTGATGTGTCAGCAATGACAGTTAATCTCTTTCATTCTTTCATTTGACAAAATCCAATTCTTCAGTTGTATTTTGTTCTGTCATTTTTAAAAGAAAAGTGCCATGATGCAGATGTTGACAGTGGTAATAAAGCTCATATTTCCCTTGATCCTCCACATGAAAGAGATGTCTGCACGGGCATATTGTGTCTCTAGTTCTTACGATAAATGAAATGTATTCAAGTAATACAGCATGTTCTGTAGTTTAGGTTCGTTTGTGTTTGGGACACCATATATTTGTACAGTACAGCGATGCAGTTTGGTTTTATTTAACTGTGCCTCAGAATGACGTAACCATGATAGCTGAATAATGCTTGGTTATAGGTCAACATAACTTAAAACATGTAAGGTATATGGTATAAATGATATCTATACCATTGAGAAAGATTAGTTTGGTTATCCAGCTAGTTTTGTTGCTGTAGTGGGCATGCGTGTTCAGTTACCCTCTCATTTCCTAATCACCTCTGAACACTCCTGATCCTTTGGGTTTCTGCATTGCAGTGTTGACCCCTTGCAAACAGAGGGTACTGCAGCCTGTTTCCCCGAACAATTAGCGTCCGGGTTTGGCAAATTTTCAGTACCGGCACAGTACGTTGAGATCCGTATTCGTGAAGGCTTCAGCAGATCCCTGGTGCACGCATTTTTAATAATAGTTTCTGCACCCCCAATATGTTGTCACTACATTAAAGTGCGTGACCAGGAAGAATAAAGCATATGTTATGTTGCAGAATGCTTGGTTACTCCCAGAAAGGGTTGGTTATTACAATGTGTCAGCTCTTCATCACTGCATCCTTAGCAAAGACCTTTTAAATTGTATTAAAAAATACTGTTGTTACTGTCTAAGTGGTGTCATTTCCACTTTCTAACATGACACATTGTCGGCTTGAAGTACTCACATTAGCTCTTGGTTCTTGACTTGCCCCTGAAGCACGGCCAATTCATTTGTCACACATTTGCCTCACACATTTGTCAGGTTATAATATAGTAATTATGCTCTAAGTTGCCATTGCCTGCTCTCTGACATATTCACAATACGTTCCCTTCATCACCGGCAATGCTGTGTTGCAATTTTATTTGGCATTAGAGATAACATTAAAGCTTTTATTTTTATTGTTCATTATTAAAAAAAAAAGACTAAAGAAAACATTTTTCTCTGTTCTGTAGTTATAAATATAATAAATTATAAACAGTTAAAGACATACAACAAGGTGTCACCTAATTGTAGAAAGCAAAACTGGAACAGAAGAATGGGAAAAAATATATAATCAATTCAAAAAAGCAAGCAAAACTTTTTTTTTACAAATAGTAATAATACAGCGATATAACCATTAAGTGATGATATCCAGTGAATGTGTGAACTGTTTATGTTGCGTACAATACTTCCAACTGATGGTGAGTATGTGTTGGGCATGACCATGTGTGTGTCTGTGTTGGGGAAGGTAAAAGCGATACATTAGGAAGGCTGTAGTAAGGCCAACCAAGGCAGGCCGGGGGGCCACCACACCAGACCAGCTCAGAGACCCATCCCCAGTGCACTGGGGGGCCACCACACCAGGCCAGCTCAGAGACCCATCCCCAGTGCACCGGGGGGCCACCACACCAGACCTGCTCAGAGACCCATCCCCAGTGCACCGGGGGGCCACCACACCAGGCCAGCTCAGGGACCCATCCCCAGTGCACCGGGGGGCCACCACACCAGGCCAGCTCAGAGACCCATCCCCAGCAGACCAGAGGGCCAGTACCCCAGACCAGCTCAGAGACTCATCCCGGTATGCCGGAGAACCCAACCCAAAAGGGAGGGGAGGCAGCGGAACAAAGTGGTATCTTTGGAAGTGGCAAGATTAGGGGGCTGGTGAAGTCAATATCAGAAGTAAAAAAGGGAAGAGAGAAAGAAGGGAAGAGAGAGAGTAAGAGACAATAAATAACAAAATTATAATCATAGTAATAATGATAATAATAACAATACCGATATACAAAAAAAAAATAATAGTAATAATAATAATTTAAATAGTGATACTAAAATGGGGGGTGAGTTTATGGCCAGTGGGCACAAAATATTTTGTTTCAACCATTAGTAAAGCTTAATACAAGTATAAACATTAATAATATTATGGAAAGAAATGAGAGGAGGGAAGGAAGAAGGAAAAAAAGTAATAGAATAGGTGCCTCATAGGTAAGTATAACGGTGAGGTGTCCATCATCTAAGTGCCAGATGAATAATCACACTGATGTCGATAATAATAATAACTAGCAAAGAAGAACACGAAAAAAATTAAATAAAAAGGAAATGAGTGAAGTAACACGAGATGTGATAGAGATGTTTTAGAGTCCTGCTAATGGAGGGGGAGGAAAGAGATTGAGTGTGTAAGCTGGTTTGTGTGTCTGTGCATACATAAAGAGTGTGGAAGACCAGTGGTTACTAAATGTATTTAGGAGCAAAGCCGTTATGAACCAGGCAGACGGAGTTGGGAGGAGCATTGGATGTGACAGTAGTTTGGGTCAGACATGGGGACCAAGAGTGGATTCTGCTAGCGATTTGGTGATAATGGAGGTGGGGAGGCTGCCCAGAGTGGAAAAAAAATCATTTAAGAAATTTTTACAATGCATAATGCTTGCTTTCTTCTCGTTTTCCAGTTCAAGAGAAATATTTTTTTTTGCCGACAGCTAGAGCCACGAGGAGAAGTCTGTAGATTCCTTGTTTAAGCTACCAGATGTCGCATCCCCTAGCAGGCAGAGAGCGGCTGACAGAGGCATGCGGCAGCCCAGAGAGAGTGATGGTGAACTTGTGATTTCTTCCAAAAATTGGTAGACAGGTCTGCATAGCCAGAAGGTGTGAAAAAACATGTCTGAGGCATAAGTATGCATTGTGAATAGATATCAGACTGCTAATCCCATTCTAAACATCTCGTGACCAGGGAATTGGACTCTGTGGATAACCTTGTATTATATAAGCTGAATGTTTGCGTTATTACTCATTGTGAATGTATTTTTACGAATGTTAGTCCAGAAGTTTGGGTCCTAGTGAAAGACAAATCCTGTCCCCACTTAGAGGTTGGGAGGGGGCATGTCATAGTATAATTTGAAAGAATTTTATTAATTTTAAATTGCAGTTTACTTTTGATGGTGATTTTGAGAAGGTCCGAGATCAGTCGGGGGAGATCTAAATCAGTATGTATAAGAATTCTAGATCTAACGGAGGATTTCATTTGAAGATATTTAAGAACATAAAAACTATACAAACGAGAGGAAGCCATTCGGCCCATCAAGCTCGCTTGGGGAGAACTTCACTAATAGCTCAGAGTTCTTAAAATCTTATCTAACTCTGA